>SZWC01010584.1:25561-35700 GCA_023375785.1 Penium margaritaceum | reverse complement strand
CCCCCCCCCCCCCCCCCCCCTCCCCACACACATTCAGATTTCCTTGGGTGCAAAGTCTGGGAGTTTCAGTAACAGATCAGGTCTACCTAAGAAGCCTTTCATTCCTACCACATGACTAATGATGTCACCGTTGATGCAAATTAGTCTTTTGCTATGGCTTGTGTGGCCGGAGCGGCTCCACCTGACCGAACGGAGTGTAGACACTTTCTGGAGCATGGCAAACCTTTCGGGAAGTTACCCATCCGCCACGCGTTTGACGAGGGGTAATCTCCCGAGCCCCTATTTGAGAAGTAGGTTCCTATATGCCACGCTTTGGGATTGTGGGTTATTACATGCCACGGGTTTTTTCTTAGATCATAGTATGCCACGGATTTTCCCCTTCGAACTCAACGTGCCACGCGGGGCTCATCGGGTGTCATCATATATCCCGCAAAGTAGTGGCGTCTCATGACATTTTATCTGCCCCTCGTCAGCTGAATGTGAAGTGGTGATTTTAATACCGTCTTTTTTTTATCCGTCCTCTGTAAGAATGGGGTTGAATGATTGCAGATTCTTCAGGTGTTTGTCAACGTCGTCACGTCGCAGAATTTTCACATTTGCAAAATGTTTCTTTACAAAGAGACAATGAATTCTTCAACGGACTGGCGATGTGGAGGCCGACGGGACAGATGGCGACCGACTTGGGAGAAACGTGGCAGATAGTGATCTACTTCTAAAAACCGTGGCGTATAATGATCAACGTTTTGAAAGCGTGGCATCTATACATAAAATCATGCACTCGTGGCATATAGCATTCGTTACAAAGGAAAGCGTGGCATATAGTAACTTTGCCGCAATGAGTAATGTGTTGGCTAGGTTGACGAAGGAGCAGATGTGTGAGGTTGTATATGCATGCTCGTGCCGAGCTTTGCGATCTTTTGGATGGTTTGGCATTCGCCACAACCATGTTGCACTTTCGAAGAAAACATAGTGGATTTCGATCACAACAGATCGGCAGTGAGGGAATGAGAGAACCCCCTTAGCGACACACTGTGTGAGAGAGCACACTGTGAGGGACACAATGTGACAGACGGCGCTTCAAACGGCTGAGAGACGGCAAAGATATGCTTGAAAAAGTGAAGCGAAGAAAAAAAAAAGAATGAGCGAGGGAGACAGATATCCTCCCTCGCCTAGGCAACACGCGTGCACCGCTGCCCAGGCCTGTCACTAGGGTGCAAAAGCTAGCAACTAATTTGTCACTGCCTTCCAGACAAGAGAGAGCCAGGTCCCGGGTGCAGTACGGGCTGCTCGGTTGTCAGAATGACGAACCGAAAGAAGCAGCGGAAGCAGAGAAGGCAACCCTATACAACAACACTAAGAAAAAGCAAAAACAAGGTCACTGATAAAACGAGTTCCGGGGGGTGGCCACCGAGAAAATTCCTGCGAGCACATTGAGCTGTGCAAGAGGAAGCTGAGTGTGCCAAGGTAGTTGTGGACCACCACGGTGTGCTTGCGAGTGAGTGGTGTCAAGTCCAGAGGTCACCAAGACTGACACAGCAACACTCCCCCATGACCCGACGACGCCAGATGCCACAAGGAGATACGGGGCACAACTCAAGGTGACAAACACAACAGCACGAGCAGCAAAGAGAAACAACGAGGACGGCCAGACACACATCAGCCAGGGTCAACACGCAGAGACTGAAGACCAACAGCATGCACAGCCTCCTTGAACTTGCCGCCACCCATCGCCTTTGTCAGAAAGTCAGCACGTTGGTGCCGTGTGCCAACGCCAAGCAAGCGAACATCGCCACAAGCAATGCGCTCGCGCACAAAGTGATGCTCAATGTTGATGTGCTTGGTACGGGTGTGATGCATGCCATCATGCTCAGCAATGCGGCGTCTGCTTTCATTGTCACAGCGCAATGTGATGCAGTGAATGGGCTGGCGCAGCTGCTGCATGAGACGACACAACCAAATGCTCTCACAGACCCCGGCACCCAGGGCAACGTACTCTGCCTCAGTCGAGCTACGCGCGACACAACCCTGCTTTCCGCTCTTCCAAGAGATGGCTGTGCCCCCGACAAGAAAGATGTACCCAGACCGACTGCGAGCATCGCGATCCTGTGCCCAATCGCTGTCTGTGTATCCCTCAACCACGACAGAGGGTTGGTCACGAAAACACAAGTCCAAGCGGGGGGTGGATACGATATAGCGGACAACACGCAGCGCAACCTCAAGATGGAGACAACGCGGGGATTGCGTGAACTGCGACAGGAAGTTCACAGCAAACGCTGCGTCTGCATGGGTGGTGGTGCCGAGAAACATCAAAGAACCAATAACTTAGAGATAGGTCGAGACATCGACCGGCTCCCCCAGACGAGCTGGGTCCATAGTCTTCAGGAGCCTCTGCCTAGCAGGCGTCATGGGTGTGGAGGCATGTGGAGCGGCAGCCAACAAGTCAGCAAACCGCTCCCCCAGGGTTTGAACATACCCGGCCTGATGCACGTGTAGCATGCGCTGCTGACGGTCACGCTCAATCTCCATGCCCAAGAACACACGGGCTGGGCCAAGATCCTTCATTTTGTACGCAGACTGGAGGAGTGTCTTCACAGCCTGTACAGCGTGAGAATCTGGAGAGGCGATCAAAAGATCGTCGACGTAGACCAAAATGGCGACGAAGGGTGCCGACGGGGCACTCACAAAGAGCGCCGGATCAACCGGACTGCGACGATACCCACCACACTCAAGGGTGGCAGAGATCTCGAGGTTCCAGCAGCGCGGCGACTATTTGAGCCCATACAAGGACTTGCAGAGGCGCCAGACACGGTCAGTACCATCCTCGAAGCCAGGGGGCTGGACCAAGTAGATCTCCTCGTCGAGGCGACCGTGCAAGAAGGCGTTGTTGACGTCCATCTGGTGCAATTCCCAGTCATGCTGGGCCACCTGGCTCAAGAGTGCCTTGGCGGTGGTATACTTGCCCACAGGGGCAAAGGTAGCATCAAAGTCCACGCCCGGCACTTGGGAGAATCCCTTNGCCGTAAGGCGAGCCTTGTAGCGCTCAACTGAGCCGTCAGGCTTCAGTTTGCGGCGGTACACCCAGCGGGCGGCGATGGCCTTGCGACCAGGTGGCAGCTGAACGCTCTCATAGACGCCATGTGCACGGATAGCATCAAGCTCCTCGCGCATGGATTGCTCCTAGAGAGCAGCGTCTGGAGCAGAGCGGGCGTGACGTACGGTATCGGGCTCGAGTGGGAGGGCACTGGAGCTCTGCACAGCGAGCGCCGTGGCCACAGAGGCGCTTCGCACAGGCGGAGTGGACTCTGCAGCCGCGACAGCCCGGTAGAGCTCCTTAGCAATCATGGAGTATCCCAAGGCCGTGTTAGGCTGGACCACACTGGCAGACAGGCCAATAGCGTCGAGACCAGTGTCACCCACGGGATCGGTGGGAGCCGACAGAACAGCGGGACGGATGGACCGTGACGCCTCAGCAGGACGAGGAGGAACAGGGGCCGTGAAAGAGGACGACGGTAAGGGCCGAAGGCGACCGCCAGGGGCTCGACTGAAGGGAGAGGGAGCCGACATGGGCAGGGGTGCAACTGGATCCAGGACAGAAGGAATCGACATGGGCGGAGAGGCAGCCGGAGAGGAGGCAGGCGAGGACGCAAGAGATGCTGCAAGGGGCGCCGCCGACAGTGATGCAGGTGAGGGTGCGGAGGATGCTGCGGGTGATGCCGCAGATGGTGCAGAGGGTGTCGCAGGCGACGAGAGGGACGCGGATGCAGGTGCGGATACAGACGTGGCAGGAGTGGGCACCGACGCAGACGGTGATGACATGGACGAGGGAGAAGACGTGGGAATGCATGCACCGCCAGAGGGCACAATAGAGACACCACCCCCCCCGGCACGAGGGAAGGATGCAGGCGAGGGGACAAGACTCCGTGTGCCTGGGTCTCGACCAAATGAGAGGAGGGTAAAAGAGAAAGGTCGAGAACGACGAGATAAGGAAAGGGAAGCCAAGGGCACGAGGAAAAAAGGCCCACGGAGCCACCCGAGAAACAAAGAGATGTATCGGGGTAGTGGAACGAGAACACGGGTACCCGGGCAGCAAGAAAGTAGGTAGATCGTGACAAAGAAAGGAAGGGGTGAGAAACCCGAGGAAGAAAAAAAAACAGGGTTGGCCTAGGAGAAAGTGAAGAGAAAAAACTGACAAGTTCGAGGTCACTCCCACAGCTGTCGGGCACTCGAGGCAATGGGACAATCCACCAAATGTCCGGGTCTTGACCCGGAGGGTAAGAAGAGAAGTGGAGAGAGGTGAGGAAAGAGAGAGAGATGAAGAGGAAAATAAATAAAAGCAGGAAGGGAAATAAAAAGAAAAATTAAAAGGTGGAGATGTGCAGAGGTGTCCCCGAGAGGGGCTGCCGAAGGGGAGACGTGGGAGACCCGGGTACACCCTGGGTCCGTTTCTGTTTTGCGGTGTCCGTAGCTTGGCCGGAGCTTGTCATCGCGAAGCTCCTCGAGGGGACTTCGCGTTGACGGGCGTCGATGATCAAAGAGCCAGCCACGGCTGGCTACGCCGCGGCGGTTGTGCTGCTGCTGCGAATGCTGCTGCTGCGAGTGCTGCGAATGCTGCTGCTGCTGCGAATGCTGCTGATGCTGCGAATGCTGCTGCTGCTGCAAGCTGCGACCGCAAGATGCTGCGCGCAGAGCTGCTGCTGCGAGATGCTGCGCGGAGAGCTGCTGCTGCGAGATGCTGCGCGGAGAGCTACTGTTGCGAGCTGCTGCGCTAGGAGCAGCGCGAGAGGCTTCTGCTGCTGCGAGATGTTGCGTCAGCCAAGACGGCTGTCAATGAGATGAAGAGAGCCAAGACCACGGACGGTGCTGCCACGGATGTGGCAGCACCATCGCCGGTGGATGGGCGAAGACGCCCAGGGCGCGCCGAGGTGCAGCCGCAACCGGAAGTTGCGGTTGATGCCACGGCCAGAGTGCTGTGGCTGTGGAGAGGTGCTGCGGGTCCGACGGCCGCAGTTGTGCGCGCTTGTCGCCGCCGAGATGGCAGCCGCGACATGAGAACTGTTGCCGAGATTTCGGCAGCGTTCCACCTCCGGCTCCGCCGGAGTACTACGTGGTGAGAGCCATGAAATCAGGGCCGCCACGTTGCCAGGATCTGGTCGCCTCCACCCGGCCCAACCCAGCCTAGCAAGAAGCTGCTGCTGCGCGTTGTATGGTGGAGAGCGAGAGTGTAGTCTCTCAACGGCTCTGATACCATGAGGGAATGAGAGAACCCCCTTAGCGACACACTGTGGGAGAGAGCACACTGTGAGGGACACAATGTGACAGACGACGCTTCAAACAGCTGAGAGACGGCAAAGATATGCTTTAAAAAGTGAAGCGAAGAAAAAAAAAGAATGAGCGAGGGAGACAGATATCCTCCCTCGCCTAGGCAACGCGTGTGCACCGCTGCGCAGGCCTGTCACTAGGGTGCAAAAGCTAGCAACTAATTTGTCACTGCCTTCCAGACAAGAGAGAGCCAGGTCCCGGGTGTAGTACGGGCTGCTCGGTTGTCAGAATGACGAACCGAAAGAAGCAGCGGAAGCAGAGAAGGCAACCCTATACAACAACACTAAGAAAGAGCAAAAACAAGGTCACTGATAAAACGAGTTCCGGGGGGTGGCCACCGAGAAAATTCCTGCGAGCACATTAAGCTGTGCAAGAGGAAGCTGAGTGTGCCAAGGTAGTTGTGGACCACCACGGTGTGCTTGCGAGTGAGTGGTGTCAAGTCCAGAGGTCACCAAGACTGACACAGCAATAGGCAGAGCCCGGCTGCATGGAGGAGGCAAGCACCAGCCTTCCTCGGGCAGATGACTACCATCTTTGGATGTTAGGTCATTGGGTCCCACATCCATGTCCTCCCTGTCAGCCTTCTGTGACCTAATAGGGCATTGGTTTGCCCACCAAAAATCACCCGACTTTTCTTAGTGAACTAGCCATTGATCTGATTTACACAACCTGCATGTTTGAACTATCGACTGGTGCCCGACCCAAGCGTGTGTAGCTGGAAATCCTAAGCAGCAGGTTGGGGCAGCAGCGTTGTTGATGCAGCGTGCGGGCTTCCACGCTCGTTGCTTAAGTCTGCTGCCCCCTCAGTCTTCTGCTCTAGATTCTAAGTCTAGAGGCTCTTGGTTTGTTACTCAGAAATGCGCGCGCCAGTGTTAGCGCCAGAAAGCAGCTGAAAACTGAAAGTGACTGATTAGGAATGAAGAATGAGCAACAATGGGAGACCCCTCCAAGTTCTAGCTGTTGGTTTTCGTGCATCTCTCATTGTAGTCTGTTGTGTCCTCCCGGCTTGTGTACATCGGCGTGCAGATGACTGACGGCGAGACTTGACGCCGCTGGAGTGTCGCTCGGTGGAGCCGCTGAGACCCACTCACCCATCGCTGGAGCCTCCTCCCTCTGGCGATGCACTCAGCTCCATCGGCAGGCCTCCTCGGTGGTCGGGCCGCCGGCAGTCACTGCCACTGCGGATGCAGTCTGCATGCACCTAGCGTTGTGTCTGGCTGTGGCATTGCGTCTGCAGTATCATGTGATGCCTAGGGTCCATGTCTTCTATTGTATGGCCCTGTTTGGCATCGATGACTGTCAAAGGCACTGCCTGGGTTCGTGCAGCCATAACTTCTTGTAGCTATTTTTCTGGCTGATTCGGACCGCACGACTGCGTTCGCATTGTCGGCATTATGGTATGGTCCGGTTTTCAGGCAAAACGGACGACGCCCGGGTCTTGGGCTGTCGGGCGTCTGGCAGGGCTCACCGAGAAAACCCTGCCTGCCAGAAAAGATCAAATTGACCAGGGGGCCCGGGTTTACCCTCTGACCCAACCCGAGGACCCGCATTCCGTAATCCATCAGCGCCGGAGCCCGCCTTTGGTCGGTGGTCAACGCGCACACCCTCCGGCGACGTTCGCGATTCAAGAGAGCCGGTTATTGTGCCGTTCGAGACCTTCATGCCGGTACAAGGAATACGTACGTGGTACTTCACAAGTGGTTTGTTCTGTCCTGGACACGCATGAAGAAAAAAATGTTTCATGATACTTAGTCCGATCAAACCACACACGACAACGCAGTTTGATATTCAAACTACACGTCACAGTCATTGCCTTCCACAATAACGCAAAGGGGGCCCTGCCGTCGGGGAACTCGGTGTCCTAAATGTTGAGTGGTGCGATTACTGCGCTGGTGGAAAGCTACAAGTGAGCGCAGACGTCACGGCAATCGGAGCTTTGTACGGAAAGATACGGATTTTTCGGTAAATTCCCGGGTTCATGACCTACTGGGAATATTCATCGGTACGGGCCAGATAAATCTTGGCAACCAGCCCTGAGGGTTCCTAAAGGGCCTGGTGTGTACTATAAGAGTGCTGGCATGCGCAAGGGGGTTACGCATGTCCCTAGCTAGCTCTGGGAAGGAGGGGAGCTACTCGCTGCGCAACACTGCGCAGCGACCCTGGTCAGGGAACATCGCAGCTGACTGGGCATGCGGCATGCACCCTGAACATCAGGTCTGCACTGCATCAGCATCCTCATGCGGGGAGCCTGGGCTAGTCAATCTGCATGGGCCAGTCAAAGGCGAGCTTCAGGAGACACCTGATCGGCGGCCCTGATGCTTCGTCATCGCTAGATCAGCNGGGGTTGCGCATGCCCCTAGCTAGCTCTGGGAAGGAGGGGAGCTACTCGCTGCACAGCATTGCGCAGCGACCCTGGTCAGGGAACATCGCAGCTGACTGGGCAGGCGGCATGCACCCTGAACATCAGGTCTGCACTGCATCAGCATCCTCATGCGGGGAGCCTGGGCTAGTCAATCTGCATGGGCCAGTCAAAGGCGAGCTTCAGGAGACACCTGATCGGCGGCCCTGATGCTTCGTCATCGCTAGATCAACGGCCGTCAGAGAAAGGCCTGAAGGGCAAGCAACCTCCTGGGGAAGCTGCACCTGAACACCTGCCGAAGCTTCCTCAAGGAGGAAGCTTCCTTCTGATCCTGTACAGGTGCTAGTAACAAACTCTGTACTACTAGAAGCTTCTCGTGAAGGAAGTTTCTCCTTTTCAGGTCACAAGGGGCAGCTGACCTGAACCACCTGAAGGAAGCTTCTCCTTCAGGTGATCAACTTGCCACAACCTCAAGTATAAAAGGGGAAGCTCCTCTCAGTTCAGATTCATCTCAGCATCTCAGCTTTCTGCAAGAACTCAGCACTGCTCAAGCCTCTGACTCTGGAGCTTCTGACCAAGACTCTTCTGGAGATCCCTCCAAGGCCCCTGTAAGCCTGGCAAGGCCTGCCAGCCTGGGTGGAGGCTACCCTGGAGGCCAGTCAACCTGGAGACTGCGCCAAGACCCTTGCCACGACGGCCTACAAGGCCTAGCAAGGCGTTGCCCCTCTGTGGGCCAGGAGTTGTGCTAGCCTAGCTTGCCTAGGATTTTCCATGTACCATACTTGTACTTTGTATCAATCAAGATTTCAGTCCAGATTCCCAACCCTTGCCCTGCTATTGTACATACTGCACTGCTGATCACCCAAAGATCCTACCAGCAAGGGTCCTAGCCCTTGCTGCCTGTCTCACAAAATCAACACTAAACAAGTTGACAATTGTTTCCAGGTTCGGTGAGAGGCACTGTTCATCAGAAAATAGCGATGCATGAAAGGTGTCGTTTCTATATATATCGATAGCCATGAGGAGTCCTTGAACTGTAAGCGCTGGCAGTGCTCGAGTATGATATCGGTCGCGATCGTACATCCATGCTGGACAGCCCATGGACGAGCGACCTGAACGGTTGCGCTTGTAGAAAGCAAAAAAATGGCCGAGGTCGCGAAGTCCACATCGAAGTTCTCGAGCATGATCCGGTGAATGCATTATCGTCAAAACGAGTCCATCGTCAACGAGGGAAATAATGAAAACGAATGAAGCCATAGTGATGTGAAACGAACAGGAGCGTTAAGAAGTTCGATGAGACTGGACAAAAAAAGTGTCGCAAACGACGGTCAGGATAGCATACGATATGACCAAATGGAAATACGTTAGACATATATAGGTTACCATAGGATGGAAAGGTTTTTGCACAAATTTGGCATCTCACGACAAGAGAAACAACAAAACTTTGGGACATATTTTTTCCAAAAACTGTTTTGGTAGAATAAATCTCATAATTTATTTTAAAGATACATAATGCCATCCATATCTATCTTTATATCTATGCCTTTGTTGATATCTTTGAGAAGCTTCACTGCAGTTTCCTAGCAATGCTGCTGCTGACATGGCGAAACAGACCTGTCAGCTTAACGCACTAGCATGCAAGCGGGTGCGAGAAAAGCAAGGGTCAGGCTAAGAGAGACAAGGCAAGTCTCATAAGCTGCAGTTTTGTGAATGTGCAGAGAGAGATAACAAATGACAGGTCCACAGCATAAATAGCCGCCGCGGCTCACGGCGGGTGGCGCACGCGGCGGTGCCTGTCAAACCTGAACCGGCCCAAAACCACTGTTTTGGCCATGACTCTGCGCACAGGCGTCCAAACGGAGCGTCGTCTGATCCTACGGATGCACGACAAAAAGACAGACACAACGACTGGTCACACGCCTACGTCCGGCAACAGCTGGAGAGTGTAAGAAAACAAACATGTAAATCAGCCTGGCAGGGCTGTCCACCGAGAAAATCCTGAAGACCTCCAAACGTAGTCCGTGGGCTGTGGGAGCCCTCTGGTACACTGGGTAGGCTACCAGGCTGCCTCCAGCGGGTGGAGCACCACCTCAGGGAACTCCGTCTCCAGCTGGGTCCGCCTCAAGGATCTGCACGAGCATGGACACGGCCGAGTGGTCACAACCAACTGTACAACTGTGTATGACTGACAACATCACAACACTCCCCCATGACCCGATGGTACGCATGTCCATACACGTGCAGAACGCGTGCCGGTGCAACACAGAGTGCTCAACAGGGACCCGGACAATCACCCACTCTCGGACAGGGGTCGCAATCCGACGGAACGAACAGCCCCGAGGAACTTCCCACGTGCCAGTGCCTTGGTCAGGAAGTCAGCGCGCTGCAAGTCTGTGCCCACCCAGACGATGGAGATCAACTGCCGCTCCACCAGATCGCGCACGAAATGATACTCGACAGC
>SZWC01010583.1:75709-90197 GCA_023375785.1 Penium margaritaceum | reverse complement strand
GAGGATGATGCAGCATCTGACATGGACGCGGATACCGAGGCGTCCGAGGCTTCCGAGTCTGACTTGGAGTCTGACGACTCTTCTGACGACAACGACGACGACAAACCACCACCTGTGGAAGCACCAGCACCAAAGCAAGAAGCGGCACCACTACCCCGGCGCAGTTTGCGACCAAAGAGAGCACCTTTGCGGTATGAGGATGATTGGACCGGCCTTAGCTGGTCGTGCATGGCTCAGGGAGAGCCATCCACAGTGGCGGAGGCCATGAATGGCCCAGATGCGGCCAAGTGGAAGGAGGCAGTGGATAGCGAGCTCGCATCCATTGCCGAGAACGGCACGTGGGTGCTGGTGGATAGACCCGACAAGGCCCACGTGGTGGGATCCAAGTGGGTCCTCCGAGTGAAGAAGAAGCAAGACGGCAACATCGACAAGTTCAAGGCAAGGGTAGTGGCTAAGGGGTTCTCTCAACGCCCGGGCTCCGAGTACGACGAGACGTTCGCGCCCGTCGTGACCTTTGCCTCCATCCGCTCTCTCCTTGGCATTGCTGCCGCAAAGAACTTGGAGATACACCAGATGGACGTCAGGACAGCTTTCCTTTATGGGAAGCTTGACAAGGAAGTGCTGATGGAGGTACCCGAAGGAGTCGAAGCTCCCAAGGGCAAGGTGTGCAAGTTAGTGAAAGCGCTCTACGGGCTGAAACAGGCCCCAAGGATGTGGTACAATGAGATGGACGGTTTCATGACCGGCCTCTCCTTCGCGCATTGCCAAAATGACCCGAGCATGTACGTGCGCGATGATGGGAGAGGGCTGATGCTAGTTACGCTATACGTGGATGATCTGATCATCTGCTCGTCTTCGGTCGAGCTGCTGGATGGGCTGAAGTCTGACCTCAGCAAAAGGTCCAAGATGAAGGACATGGGTCCTCTCGAGTACTATCTCGGGATTGCCATCCACCGCAACCGAGCAGCAAGCACCATCGAACTCAACCAAACCAAATACATTGGTGAGGTGCTGAAGCGCTACCACATGGAAGACTGCAAGCCTGTCAGCACCCCAATGACGACCGACACAAAGCTGAAGGCCTCCATGTCGCCAAGCAACGAAGCAGAACAAAGGGAGATGCAAGACATCCCCTACCAGTCCGCCGTGGGTAGCATCATGTACGCCATGGTAGGGACTCGTCCGGACATCTGCTATGCTGTGGGACAAGTGAGCAGATTCGTGGCCAACCCTGGGCCACAACATTGGCAGGCTGTCAAGCGCATCTTGCGCTACCTGCAGAAGACACGTCACATGGGCCTCGTCCTTGGAGGCCAAGAAGGAACGGACCCCCTTCGTCTGAAATGCTACACCGACGCTGACTGGGGAGGAAATCTCGACGACAGGAAATCCACCTCTGGATACGTGTGTATCTTGAATGGCGCTGCCATCTCATGGGCCAGCAGGAAGCAGGATTGTGTTTCCGTGTCCACGGCTGAGGCAGAGTACGTTGCTTTGTCTGAGGTGTGCAAGGAGACTCAATGGCTCCGCAGCCTGCTTGGCGAAATGACAGTGCCACAGAAAGACGCCACGATCGTACACGTGGACAACATGAGCACCATCTCGATGGCTGAAGACGAGATCATCTCCCGGCGAACGAAGCACATCGACATACGTTACCACTACTCACGTGACCTGGTCATGANCATTGATGGAGCCGAGCAAGGGACAGATGGACAGAGGTGCAAGGGAGAGATTTGTTGAAATAGTGTGCACCTTGTCCACTGCCTAGCTGGCTAGCTACACATACAGACAAGGCATGCACTGCTCTATGGAGTATGTCCCCTTGGTCTGTTCTGAGATGGGCCAGGAATGCACTGCCCATAATGGGTATGTCCCCTGTGGCACATCATAGGAACCATACCTTTTTGGCTTGGTTGATTAGGCAACGGAGTCTCAAACCAGAGGTCGCGGGTTCAAACCCCGCGACGGCCGCAATTTTCTTTGTGGCCAAAACTGGGACAGGAAGCTTCTAGGAAGCTTACTAGAGCCTGCCTTGAGGATGACACTTGGCGGTCTAAGGACGCGCCAAGTAGGAATGTAGGATGAGGTTGGCTCCAGTGGAGCCACTACAAGCAGAAGCTTTAGCAAAGCTCTGCAAGTATAAAAGCCTGTACCTTCCATGCATCCATTTACAGTTCTTGCCTTTGAGACTCCTCACAGAGTGTCCAACCAAAGGTAGACACTAAAGACCAACATGCGGACTTCGTGAGGTTGCAAACCAAACGAACCTAAAGTGTGGATCCCTCGTTCGAGGGTGATATGTTATCTTGGTTGCAATACCAAGAGCGGTTGGCGGCCTCCCATGTCGGGACCCGTTTTCTAGACCGTTGCTATCCGGCGCATTGACAAGGAAGACTGGTGGGATCGGGAGACAACGGCGGTGCACTGCGTGTGGCCAGGGCATACGCCGCAGAGGGAGGGTCGACTGTCACCATGGACTTAGCGGCGTCACGAGCGAGAACACGCTCATGAGCAAGTAATGCCATGCCTGTGGTACAGCCAGGGTGTACCTTCATGAGGCCACAAGCACTCATGCTGAGGGCCTTCATGCTAGGGTCACCACTGGCGATGCTATGCTTGGGGCGAGGGCGGAGGCGTCCACCAGGTGCTTGTGTGTAGGGGTCGGACAGGGTTGGAGCAGGTGCCTCTGTCGAATCCAATGCAAGGGTAGACTACACGCCATGCGCGTTAGTAAAGGATGGCGTGGCCACAATGGCCGAGTACACATCCACGGCAGATGCAGGCGCATCGACGTCCAAAGGCGAGGCCGGCTCAGAGCCAGACACGGACGCGAACGCAACATCAGGTAGGGCCTCTGACGGGAACGCGGACTAAGGATCGGGTATGGCCTTAGACGCGGATGCGAACTCGGACGCAGGCTCAGACACGGGTGAGAGCGCAAAGTTAGGGACGAGAGAGCGAGCCGCAGGTGGGACGGGGCTGGAGGTGCCGACAAGCGCAGCCTCTGGGGATAGCCCCTGGGGTGTCGGCGACGCTGACACCCCAAGCCGCACAAGGGTCAGCTCCCGAGCCGCAAAAGGGTCAGCTCCCGAGCCGGTCACTGGGTCACCAAGGAAGCCACTGAAGTCCTTAGTGAAGTCTAGGGCGGCCTACATCAGGCCAGAGGCGGCGCGGACCGCCTATCTGTGTCTGGGCGGGATCACACACTTGGAATGAGGCGAGGTAGTAGGCGAGGACCCCCTCGCTCATGGCTCACATGCAAAAGCGTGGCTCCCAAGACTTGTAGTCGTTCCCAGTCCGGAAGACGGGCGAGTCCGACCCAAACCACTTGGGTGGCTTGACCGTTGGCAGAGCGACGGACGGAGCCACAATGGGACCGGGCGCAGAGGAGGCAACCCCCTTGCCTAGGCGGGCCCACAGAGCCAGCTCCTTAAAGCTCAGAGGGTGGCGAGATGAGCTCAGGCTAGGGTCGGCACTAGAGCTTGTGCCCAAGAGGGCGACATTCGCCTCATGCGCTCTGCGGCGTGCCTCCAAGTGGAGGAGGCGTGCTCGCAGCAACTCCTCCTCACCCTCATCTCCAGAGTCGGAGAGGGTCTTGACTACTTCCTCAGCATTGCCACCATGAGCGAGGTGGTCCTCGCTCTCATTTGTGGACTGATGTTGCTGCATGGGTAGTGAGCCCCTGACCAGATCTTGCACCTTAGCAACCTGCCTCATCAAGGCCTGGCGGCTCTGCGCCTGCAGGTCTACCAACGCACGCAGTTGGCTCGCCAAGGTTGTCGGACTGGGTGGCCGCTACGACTGCTGATGCTGCTGCCGATGCTGCCGGTGCTATTGCTACTCTTGCTGTTACTGCTATAGCTGCTGCTGCTGCTACTACTCCTTTTTTTTGTTTGGGGCAGCCAGACACGGCTCCTACTGCCACTCGGTGTTGTCGCAACTGCTCCGCATGGCTGTTGTTGCTCAATCACTACCGCAGTTCCACGTGCTACGGTAGTGGCGAGTGTGTGCATGGCTGTTGCTGCTGCTAATGTCGGTTGCGACAAGTCCAAGGATGCAGCGGCGTCAGTGACTCTTACTGCTGCTACTAGTGTTGCGTCTCTACGGCGCAGCTCAATGAGAGAGGTCTTATTGCTCTCATACCATGAGAGAATGTGTGCAAGTAGGTGCTAGGCAATACAGCAGATATCAACTGCGAGGGTCTGACTAGCTCGACTCGTCAATCTGTCTGGCTGGAAGCAAGTGTGCAGAGAGAGCTAACAACTCAGGCCTAGACAACCTAAATGGTGTCTCTGACCTAGCGGGTGCACACACACGCGGCGCACATGGACGTACAGCTGGAAAACCTAGGCAGCAGGTTGGGGCAGTGGCGTTGTTGATGCAGCATGCGGGCTTCCACGCTCGTTGCTTAAACCTGCTGCCCCCTCAGTCTGCTGCTCTAGATTCTAAGTCTGGAAGCTCTGGGTTTGTTACTCAGAGACGCGCGTGCCAGTGTTAGCGCCAGAAAGCAGCTGAAAACTGAAAGTGACAGATTAGGAATGAAGAATGAGCAAGAATGGGAGTCCCCTCCAAGTTCTAGCCACCCCCCCCACTAGTGTAGAACTTGTTACTCAGCTAACCAGCCAATCAAAAAACAGTCCTAGACCTGTTTTCTGGCAGGCAGGGATTTCTCGGTGAACCCCGCTAGACGCCCGACAGCCCAAAACCCGGGCGTCGTCCGTTTTGCCTGAAAACTGGACCATACCATAATACCGACAATCAAACGCAGTCGTGCGATCAGAATCAACTAGAAAAAAAAGCAACAAGGAGTTATGGCTGCCCGAACCCAGGCAGTGCCTACGACAGTCAGCGATGCCAAACAGGGCCATACAGTAGGAGACCTGGACCCTAGGCACCGCATGATGCTGCAGACGCAATGCCACAACAAGACACATCGCTAGGTGCATGCAGACAGCATCTACAGTGGCAGTGGCCGCCGGCGACCCGACCGCCGAGGAGGCCTGCTGATGGAGCTGAGCGTATCGCCAGAGGGAGGAGGCTTTATCAAAAGGTGAGTGGGCCTCAGCGTGCGTCGGCTCCACTAAGAGACACTCCATCAGCGTCAAGTCTTGCCGTTAGTCATCTGCACGCCGATGGACACAACCCGGGAGGATAAAACAGTGTACAATGAGAGATGGACGAAAACCAACACTCCCCCATGACTAACAGGCGCAGTACACGTGTGCGAGCACAGACACAATCAACCACCAAACTCCCCTAGGCCAAGCACAAACGCAAGCAGGGACAGAGTCACTCAAGGACGCATGCCGACTGAACTCACAGCATTCTTAAATGAGTCGTGCTTCAGTGCCATGGTCAAGAAGTCAGCCAACTGTCGTGCTGACTCAACCCACACGATGTTGATGCTGCCGTCATGCAGCAACGAACGCACACAGTGATACTCAACGTTGATGTGCTTTGTGCGTGTGTGATGCACGCCGTCATTGTCGGCGATGGCCATGGCACTCTCATTGTCACAATGCAACGTGATGGATGCGACAGAATGGCGTAACTCAGACAACAGACAACGCAACCACACATTCTCACATGCGCCTGAGCCAAGAGCAATGTACTCCGCCTGAGCAATGCTACGTGCAATACACCCCTACTTGCCACTGCACCAGGACACAGCTGTGCCGCCAATCGGAAAGATCTAGCCTGTGCGACTCTTACCGTACGGACTGCCGGCCCAGTCACTGTCAGTGTAGCCCACCGCGACAACAAACGGCTGACGGAGGAACATGACACCTCACCGAGGAGTTGAGACGACATAACGTAGTAATCGGATCGCGGCCTCGTAGTGGAGGTGACGCGGCTCCTAAGAAAAGTCGGCCACGAGGTTGACGGCCAACGCGATGTCTGGGTACGTCGTCGTCGCGAGGAACATCAGTGACCCAATGACTCGCAAGTACGTGGTCACGTCAACTGGCTCCCCCACTACACCTGGGTCAGGAATCTTCAGCCTCACCTGACCATCGGATGACATGGGTGAGAATGCGGTCGGCACGAGTGGCAGGTCCACCGCAAAGCGGATGGATAGCTTCTACACATAGGCGGCCTGGTGGATGTGTAGGACGCCCTGGGAGCGATCATGCTCGACCTCCATGCCCAAGAAGACTCTGGTAGATCCGAGATCCTTCATATGGTAGGCGGCGTGCAGCAAGTCCTTGACACGCTGGATGGCAGCCGTGTCTGGCGATGGAATGAGGAGATCGTCGACGTAAACCAAAACAGTGGCAAAAGTCTAGCCTCATGGATTGACAAACAATGTGGGTTCAGTGGTGCTGCACTGAAGCCCGCCACAAAGGAGCGTGCTGCTTATTTCTTGGTTCCAGCACCGAGGTGACTGCTTCAAGCCATACAAGACCTTACGCAGTCTCCACACTCTCCCACTGCCATCATCGAAGCCTAGGGACTGCACCATGTAGAGCTCCTCACCCTCCAGTGAATCATGGAGAAAGGCGTTGCTCACATCCATCTAAAGCAACTCCCACCCATGCTGGGCGACCAGGCTGAAGAGCGCCTAGCTCGTGGAGAACCAGCCAACAGGAGCAAAGATCTAGTCGTAGTCGACCCTAGGAATATGGGCAACCCCTTGGTTGTAAGGCGGGCCTTATACTTGTCCAAGGACCCGTCGGGCTACCATTTGCGCCAAAAGACCCACTGGGTGCCGATGGCCTTCCGACCTGGAGGAAGGTCGATGAGGTCATACACATGGTGCTGTCGGATAGCGGCGAGCTCATCGGTGCATGCAGCATCCCAGTGTGTGGCTTAAGGAGATGCGCGTGTTTGCGCAGGGTGGCAGGGTCCTCCGGGTGTACTGTGGAGCAGACTGAGAGAGCGTGTGCATCTCGAGCCCCAAGTGGGATGCGCGCGAGTGCATCCACGACAGCGTGCCAATGCTCATGATGAAGCATGGTGTAGCCCAGTACGGAACCCGGGTGATGGTCTACAATAATGGCCGAGGTGGTCAAGCAGAGGGCCTTGGTGCCAGGGTCGCCAGTCACAACCGTGGAAGTGGAGGAGACACGTGGAGCCATAGGGGGTCAAGGCGCCACGGATCCTGGTGCGACGGTCTGTGTGCTCACCGACGGTCTGGGTCAGAGGCTGTACCGCCTGGATCACGTGTGCAGCATGGTAAGGCACGCAATGGCACTGAGTCCGACGGGCCAATGGAGGCAGACGAGGTTGCTGGCTCGGAGGGGCCGGCAGATGCGATCGGGGTTGTTGGCCCAGAGGGGCCAGCTGGCGCGACTGGAGCTGCCGGTCCATCGGGACCAGGGGACGCAACTGGGGCTGCCGGCTCAGAGGGACCTGTGGACACGACTAGGGCTGCCGACCCGAAGGAGCCAGCAGACGCGACTGGGGCTGCTGGCCCGGAGGGTCAAGCGGACGTCTGCGGGAGGGGGGGAGTTTGCCGCCCTGCTGCGGGGTAGGCAGCCACACAATGGCCACGCAGCCCCAAACGCGAGCCGGGTGGAGGTCAGCTCGCTGACCGCACCAACGCTGGTACGGCGTTGACTGGCGAAGAAGGGGACCGTGGAGAATCCGGTTCCAGACCCAGGTTATGTAGGCCATGGCTTCAAAATACAGGCCATCGGAGAGACCGGACTCGACCCGCATGGTACAGACGGTGTTGGCTACGGTACGGTTCCACCGTTCGGAGACACCGTTCTGGGCGGGCGTGAAGGGCGCGGATGACTCATGGTGGATCCCGCGGGAGGCGAGGAAGGTCATGGCCTCATCCATGTACTCACCACCACGATCGCAGTGAAAGCGGCAAATAGAGCGGCCACACTCACGCTCCACGAGAACAAGCTAGTCCTGGATGGCTCGGGCGACATCGCTCTTCTACCAAAGGCAGAAGACCCAAGGGTAGCGAGAATAGTCGTCAGTGAGTGAAAGGACATAGCGGCCATGCTCGTCAACGGACTCAATGGGGAGAGGGCCCATGATGGCGAAATGGACAAGGTCAAGAGGGGCGGACGCACGAGAGGGAGACAAAGAGGACGTGGACCAGTGCATTTTCCATTGAGCGTAATCAATGCACTCAGTGGGGCACGGGAGGGGGAAAGTCTTCGGGTCAAGGCTGGGTGCGGAGCATCCTGTCTATGGTGGCAGAGTGGACGTGGCAGAGGCGGCGGTGCAAGAGGCGAGTGTGCTGAGGAGAACGTGTACTGGTGACAAACACATGGCCTGTGGCGGCCGACGGGGAGGAGACGGAAGGAGAGGAGGAGAAGCGAGGTACATGCCACAGGTTGCCACGGGCGGTCACGTGCAGTACGACAAGACCAGACAAACGTAGCGACACAATGCCAACACCACGTGAGTGCACAACGTCCATGCTCATGTGCTCAAGGACAGTGACCGACAGGAGGCTCAGCTCGAGACCGAGACGAAGAGGACATCGGTCATAAAGACGTCACCGGAAGGACCACGGAAACAAACGACGCCAACACGAAGGACAGGCAACACCTGTCCGGAGCCCGTCCGGACACCGGAGACATCGCCAACAGGACCGAGCATACTAAGGCCTCCCGAGAGGTCGTCATGTGATGCGTGGCCCCAGAGTCGATCGCTCACGGTCACATGGCAGCAAGCAAGGGACACGGAAGCGGTGGAAGGAGGCATGAATCCAGACTGCCAATCATTAAGCGATGCAACGTCGTTATGGGAAGGGGTAGCGGAAGCCATGAGAGACGATGAGACAGACGAGGAAATGGGGCACGACCGTAGCTCAGTCTCAGTCATGTAGGGTTGGGCAGGAGAGTAGGAAGTGATGCAACTCGTACTTCGCTGGGGAGGAGGGTGAGGCAGGCCGAGCTAGAGCGTGATGAACTGCTCCAACTGACGCTTACGGGAGGACGACCCGGGAGTTTAGACAGAGAACCGAGTGATGGCGCCGAACCCAGGTAGAAGGAGGACTGTGCCGACGCCGACTACAGCGGCGCTAGTGTCGACTGGACTGGCGAAGCAACAAGAGTGGTGGAGCTGCAAGATGAGGCCGAAGTATCAAAGTCGGCAATAGCTACGAAAGCAGAGGTGAGACGGCGCTCCCGCTGGCGACGCATGGTGGCGATGACGCGTGCCTCATCCGTTGGTAGAGGGCACGTGTACCACCCGTGCCCAGGCAGGCAACAGTTGTGGCAGACCAAGCCTCCACCGCTGGACCCGGTCGACGGTCACTGTTGCTGCTGTTGGTGACCCTTACCTTTCTTGTTCCGACGCTCCTTCTTCCCCGACGACAATGAGGTAGCTGCGACGGGGGAGGCAATGGCCACGGAGGTGACGGCAAGGGAGGCGAGAGCCTCCGTGCGCTAGAGGCAAAACTCCATACAAGCTTCCTCAATCCAGGGGAAGAGCGCGTATACCCAGGGCATGAGGGTGCCCTGGGCCGCCATGGTGGAGAGGACGTCGTGAGAGTAGTGGACGAAGACGTCCGCATACGCATCGGTGGCACCGCGCTAAATGGTGAGGAGCGCAGCTAGAGGAGGTGGGGAAGAGGTCCCGAGGCAACAAAGGATTTCCTCCGCCCGCTGCCAGTAGGAGGTGACCGTCTTGATCTCCCCCATGTGCAGGGAGTTGAACTCTTGCAACAGGCGGCTGCTCTCAGCCTCGCTGGACAGGCGATGGGGACGATTGAGGACGTGCCACGCGGCTGCAGGGTCAGAGGTAGCGCCAGTGGTGAAGTGGCCTAAGAAGGGCTCGAGGGAGAGGCGGGAAGCCGGAGGGACGACAGGGACTAGAGTGTGGACGGCACGACCAGCGTCATATAAATGGTCGGCCAAGGTGGCGTCATATGGCAGGGTGTGGTATGCCCACAGGCCCTCACCCTACGCCCAGATCCAGAAGCTGAGCTCCCAGCTCCGGAACTGCTAGCCAGCCTGAAGCGGCGACGACGGCGTCTCAAAGTCATTTTGCCTGCGGCTGGCATCCAGAGTGGGGCCAAGGACGGAGGTCAATGTCTGCCCCTGGCGCTGAGTCTGTTGCTACGCCAGGTAGTGCGTGGCAGCAGACATAGCCGGGCTGGCGTGCCCTGGAGGGATGAAGGATGGCAGTGCACTGGCAGCAGTCTGAGAGACCGATGGCTGCAGTGCCGCAAGCTGTTGCGTCAGGGCAACAAGTTGTTGCTGAAGAGTAGCGAGGGGGTCAGGGTTTTTGCCAACGACGCTTGAGGGCTGCTGCCGCTGCTGCTATTGCTAGTGCTGCTGCTTCTGCTACTACTGCAACTGCTGCTACTACTGCACTTCTCTTGCTGTTGCTGCTGATCTTGTGTCTGCTGCTCCTACTGCTCCTGCTGCTCCTACTGCTCTTGCTACTGCTGCTACTACTGCTGTTGGTGCTGCTGCTGCTGTTGCCACTACTGTAAGTGCCGCTGTTGCTGCTACTATTGCTGCAACTGCTGAAGCCATTGCAAGAAAGGGAGGGTGGGTGTTCCCCCAACAGAGGAGGACCCCTCCCCGGTGGGGCTACTAGCCATGGCTTGATGCCCCTTTGTTTTGGGTTTTTTTTGTGTCGCTGATGTCAGCAATGACGGCAGCTCGATGCGGTGGATTTCCTGCCCACCCTTAGGTTATCTTCCCCCTTCCCTTGCCCCTTTTTTTGAGTTGATGACATCAGCAGTGACGTCAGTAGTGACGTCAGCAGCGGGATGCTGACATCAATAGTGGCGGTTGTTGGGGTCGCTGCTGTAGCTACTGTTGTTGCTGCTACAACTACAACAGCTGCTAGTACTACTACTGCTACTCTTGCTTCTTTTGCTGTTGGTGCTGTTGCTGCGGCTGTTGCTGCTGATGTTGCAGAAGCTGTTGCTGCTGTTGTAGTTGTGACTCCTACTGCGGTTGCTGCTACTGCTCCTGCAACTGCGGTTGCTGTTGCTGCTGCTATTGCGGCTAAAGTTGCAGCAGCAACTGCTGCTGTTGCGAGTTGCAACGGCTGTTATGGCCGCTGCAGCAACAAAGGCAGCTGTTGTAGTCGCAATAGCGAAGCTGGTGGGGTAGGATTTTTTTTCTCTTGCATTGTTTTTCCTTCTCTCGTTTGTCATAACAGGCAAACACCCACTATAGGATGCAGGCAGCGAGTTGCTGTTCGCTGGCAACGAGCTGCTACACGCTGGCAACGGGCTGTTGTCCATTGCTCGCTTGCTACGGGCAAGCGAGCAATGGACGTATGGGGGTCCGCCGGCATTGTTTGGCACCTGTACGCCAGTCTTCTTCTGCTCCTGCTACGCTCTTGTTCTGATACCAAGCTGGAAAACCTAGGCAGCAGGTTGGAGCAGCGGCGTTGTTGATGCAGCGTGAGGGCTTCCACGCTCGTTGCTTAAGTGTGCTGCGCCCTCAGTCTGCTCCTCTAGAGTCTAAGTCTGGAAGCTCTGGGTTTGTTAATCAGAAATGTGCGTGCCAGTGTTAGCGACAGAATGCAGCTAAAAACTGAAAGTGACTGATTAGGAATGAAGAGTGAGCAACAATGGGAGACCCCTCCAAGTTCTAGCTCCCTTCTACCCACTGGTGTAGAACTTGTTTCTCAGCTAACCAGCCAATCTGAAAACAGTCCGAGACCTGTTTTCTGGCCGGCAGGGTTTTCTCGGTGAGCCCTGCCAGACGCCTGACAGCCCAAAACCCGGGCGTCGTCCGTTTTTCCTGAAAACAGGACCATACCATAATACCAGTGCTGCGAACGCAATCGAGTGGTCAGAATCAACTAGAAAAAATAGCAGCAAGGAGTTATGGCCGCCTGAACCCAAGCAATGCCTACGACAGCCAGCGATGCCAAACAGGGCCATACAACAGGAGACTTGGACCCTAGGCACCGCATGATACTGAAGACGCAATGCCACAAACAGACACAGCAATAGGTACTTGCAGACAGCATTTGCAATGGCAATGACTGCCGGTGACCCGACCGCCGAGGAGGCCTGCTGATGGAGCTGAGCGCATCGCTAGAGGGAGGACGCTCAAACGAAAGGTGAGTGGGCGTTAGCGTGCGTCGGCTCCACCGAGCAACAGTCCAACTGCGTCAAGTCTTGCCGTCAGTCATTTGCACGCCGATGTACACAAGCGGGGAGGACACAATAGAGTACAATGAGAGATGGATGAAAACCAACACGCACAATGTCTAGCAGGTCAAAACAATGAGAAAAACTCAGTTTTGGCAACGCCCTACAGACACGTCAGAACAACGAGCCGTTTGAACCAAAACGGCCGCAACGACAAGAGCTATGTCTTGATAGGCTACACGCCTATGTGTTATCCCATAGCATGAATCTAAATGAAGAAGGTCTTCTGGACGCTCGTCTGGCCACCGGTCTTCTGCCATCGTAGCCATTTCAGGGATCTGCACGTGAATGGACATGAGTCGAGAGCTTACCGCAAGCCGTGTACGACACACAGAACAAGTGGATGTTCCTCCCCCTCCTGTACAAGTGGACGAGGACATGGAGTACATCATTGAGGACATCCTTGGCCATCGACGACGTGGCAAGAGGAAGGAATGTCTCGTCAAGTGGCACGACTATGACATCACGCACAACTGTTGGGATTGCTACGACAACCTCCGTGACGTCGATGATTTGATCGATGTGTATCATTGTCGTCACTGGACCTTATCTGCACGTGTGTGAGGACGTTGCATGTAAAAAGGAGGGAAGTGTTACGTCTGTGAACCTTTTGAGTGGGAATTTCTGTCATCACACAAACAGCCCACCGCGATTTTCACTTCAACAGTCAAGGGCAATTCTGCCTCTTACCCTCACCCTGCAGCAATTCCTTCTCGCATGATCGCACAACTTCGACCAATTTCGAGAAACTTCGACATAATTTTCACAAACTTTTGGTCAAATTCTCGACTCATCAAGATACATCGAGATTTATAAAGATTCACCTCATTTCTTCCCTGTCGATGTTTGAAGCCCCTCGATTCCTCAGCGAAGCATCTCCATCTGACCACGCACAATGCGAATCCACACTCTTTTCTCAATGTTTGACCCAATGACTCTGAATACACCTCATTTGTAACTCGATTGTTGTATGTATGTGTGCGATCATCTCGATACTTGTCATCAAAGTACACTTACTGCTAATTGCACATTTCTTAAGTTTCTCGAATCCTCAAATTGTTTTCTTCCTCGAAACACATACTTGTTCACCATTCACGCTCCGTTTGGTAGAATAGAATGTAGGGTTGACCTGTTAATATGTTTTGAGAATGGGGGGTGACTTGGATTTAATCTCAGAGTGGTGGCATCGTAGACATGTTCCAGCGAGAATAGGCGCAATTTGTGAGTCCGCCTGTTCTGACCAGGCCCTTGTTTCTTTCACGCAACTGTGGCGGCATCTCCCGAAGCGCGTCTTCATCCGTCCTATGTTCTTGTCGACATCATGTGTTGAGGATGCCAAGGACGTGATCAGGATAGGATGTCGTGCGATGGAGTTGTCATAATTACGATGATGGTTCCATAGATTCTTGGTCCCGCACGATCTGCCATCACTGTGATGTTCTGCAGTTTTTCGCCTAGGGCATGTCGAATCTATTGCGATGGTTGAAATCTTGTTGTCGCATGAAGTCTGTTCATTGCTTTCGTCATGCTGCGTCATGCATGATGCGCAACACGGCGGTTCGAGCAGTCTATACCGACGCTGCATCGACTCTCGGCACGCGATCGTTGCTGGAATGATCATGATTGGGAGGGAGATGCTGATACGGGATGCGGCTCGTTGGGACAATGATGACGATTGCAAGTGTGGGGGTTAACTCGCGCACACGCAGACGAGTCCATCGTCCACGTCAGCAACTGTCAGCCACACACTGGTTGCTGAGCTTCATTGAACTATGAAGGGCCTGCTCGATTACAAGAGTTTCCGCTATCATTTTCGTTATTTCAGAGCGCGAGACCGACTCCATGCCTAAAATATCTTCAGATGTCGAAAGAATTTTGCCCCTCGTGCAGGTTTACAGTCACAGCTGTTCCTCACTTTTCGAATATCGCAGTGTTCGACACAAGAGAATAACTTCTATCGAGAATGCAAAGCTGTGCAAGACGTCGATGATTTCGAACCGAACGGTGTCAAAAACCATCGATTTGTGTTTACTGTATCTTTCCCGCTCGAAAGGACCACGGTCTTCATCCGCGGCAAAACCGGAGCAATGTCACAGGTGCGAATTGGACTCCACGTCGAACAGGGCACGAGTTCGACGGGGCCGGACTTCCCAAGCCACTCCTCAGTCAAGTCGAGACACGACAAGCCGAGACAAACGAAGCGAAGACCACGACAAGCCGAGTCAAGCTGAGGCAAACGTAGCGCTGAGTAGGTCAGGCGCCTTGAGCTTTGCTCGACAGCCGCAGCAGCCACTGGCGACACGTTCACCTCGAGCAACGCACCGTGACATGCAGTGAGGAAAGAGCCATTCACACGGGCAACACCCAGCTGTGGCGCGGGTGACGTGCACC
>SZWC01010583.1:25001-54770 GCA_023375785.1 Penium margaritaceum | reverse complement strand
ATATGGTAAGACGTTGCTATATGGTAAGACGTTGCTATATGGTAAGGGACCCTTCGTTGTATTCCTGACAGCTTTTCCTCAAGCTTTAGAAAAGGATTCTATGGTTCACAATTCATGCTTGCCACTTGCGGACGTCACGTATGATTGCACGCCATGACATCCCATGCCATGCCTCAGCAAGCGTGCCAGACCAATCCACGTCATGCCATGTCATGCCATGCCGTGCCATGTCGTGCCATGTCATGCTACTGTCAATCTCTGTTCAGGTTCTCAAGGAGACAGGTTGGGAGCCCATCCCCCCCAAGGGAGGAAACTTCCTGGTCGCCTCCCCCAAGGCGTACGAGGGCAAGTCGGTAACCTACGACCTGCCCGGAGCTTCGGGCAGCGGCCCGACAAAAAAGACGGCGGTTTTGAGCAGCGAGACGGTGCCCGAGGCTTTGTTTGCGACGACGGGCCTTCTGATCAACGACAGCACGTGGACGAGCATTCCGGGGTACTGCCGATTCGTGTTTTCGTTGGAGGGCGAGAAGTTTGAGGCCGGCCTGGAGAAGCTCCGCCACTTCCACCGCACTGTTTTCGGATGAGATGTTCATAATATTATTATCTGGCCTGGTGTGAGGGATAGACATTCCACATCAGTCGAATTTTGACCTTCAGCAAACCGCCTCGATCTGCTGAGTCAGGACTAGAAAATGCGCGAGGGGTATACAAACGTGTTAGTGGCACATATCCGCGTCCCATACATGGGGCAATACTGTGCGTGGGACAAGGCATGACATTGTCAGTGCCATGTCTTGTCACATGGGCATGCAGCCACCATGCAGCACTCCTTCATATAGCTCTCGTGTGTTGCGTAATGTTCAAGCAACTGGGCATTCCAATTTCTGCCGTCACGCAGTTGCTCTGTAGCCGTCCTCTTGTCACTATTGTATCACAAGGGCGATACATTGTTTTGTCCATGGTCTTTTGTCGAGCACCATGCAGGCTAAGTAGTACTCTACAGTTTGGTTGTTATGTTCAGAGCGCTTTGTGTGTGCATGTGTACAAAGACAGGGCTTTGTGCAGAAAACTTTGATCCATGTTGCCTCTCAAATCCCTGCGTGCAATTGTCGCATAGAGGGATACAACAAGGGGGGAAACAAGTTGAACACAATATCTCCGGCTCTTCGAATGTTTTCAGTTTGTTTTGTTTCTGATTACTCCTCCAAACCCAACACGTTGTCTTCAATGCTCTGTTGATGTTCACCTTCGCCTTGTCCGGCGCTGTTTGCCGTCATCTACGGGCCATTCTTCTTTGCCTGTAAGTCAGAATGCACCCTCTGGTGTTCTACAACAAGGTCCTTCTGCGTCGACCACACTTCAGGGCAAGTGTGCACATATCATGGAAACCCAAATGTATGATCGTGATCAACACACGTTCACCTAGCTGCTCCTCTATCTTGTCACCTTGACATTCCTAATCAATGTTGGTGTTTGAGACCTACGGATAACTACGTTTGGACCTCCTCACCTGGATTCGGTCTTCGGTTGATGACAACCCGACCACTTTGGCTGTCAGTCCAATTGCCTGGTCGGTTCCCTCTTGCACACCTGCTTTAGTGCCGGTGTCAGTTCCACTTAGTACACCTACTCCAGGGCCATTGCCGATCCCCTCCGGTACACCTGCTCCCATGCATGTGTCACTTCTTCATGGAAACTGCTCCTCTGCTAGTGCGTGTCCCCTCTGGCACACCTCCTCTTGGGCCAGTGTGTAGGTGGTCACGAGTTGCTAGTGTAGCAAACGTGGCCAAGCAAGAGAGTACGGGTGCGCACACGGTGACTGGAATGGAGAAAGCTCGTCACCAAAGGAAAACGAGTGGAGTGAAGAAGTGTACGGGAGTCAGAAGTGAGAAGATGCAAAGAAGCTTCCTAGCAACACTCCCATTGACCAGGCGTCAGTGCCTGATCGGACAGTGACGACAGTCACAGGTCGTGCACGCAACGGCAAGAGTTTGGCTAGGGGACACAAGGCAAAGTGTCTGAATGCTTCAATAGCATTCGCACAGAGAGATGACAAATGACAGGTCCATAGCATAAGTACCTGCCGCGGCGCACGGCGGGTATTGCACGCGGCAGTGCAAGATCTGTCCTAAAACCGGCAAAAAAACAGTGTTTTGGCCGTAACTCTGCGCACACATGTCAGAACGCTACGCCGTTTGAACCTAGACGTGCAGAATCACAAGCCGGATGCTACGACTGGTCACATGCATGTATCCGGCGTCAAACGGTGGACACACAATGCAAAACATGCAAATCGGGCCACGGCCAGTCCACCGATAAAGTCCTGCGTGCTGCAGAAAAAACTGCAGGAAGTCCCGGGTAGCGTCCAGAGCTCTAGAACGGTCGTCGGTCAGCTCCAAGCTGGTAGTCCGCCACTAGATGACGCACCGGTACCGCCTGGGTCTGCATCAGGGATCTGCACGAGTATGGATACGGCCGAGTGGTCACAGTAAACTGTACAGGTCGACAAAAACGTCACAAATCACAACACTCCCCCATGACCCGATGGTACGCATGTCCATACACGTGCAGCATTGAAACGAGTACAACAACGCGTACAACGACACAACGAATGGCCACCACAACACCTCACACTCAACCACTCTCAGGCAAGGGGCGAAGTCCGAAAAAACGAATGGCCACAAGGAACTTTCCGCGTGCTAGTGCCTTCGTCAAGAAGTCAGCACATTGCATGTCAGTGCCAACCCAAATGACAGAGATCACGTGTCGCTCCACCAGGTCCCGCACAAAGTGATGCTCCACTGCAATGTGCTTCGTGCATGCATGGAAGACACCAGAGTTCTCCGCAATGGCAAGAGCACTCTGGTTGTCGCAACGAAGAACAATGGCGGGTACTGACTGACCCGGCTCAAGGAAAAAACGCTGCAGCCATACCGCCTCAGCAACCCCTGCACCCAGAGCGACATACTCTGCCTCTGATGAGCTACGTGCAATGCAGCCCTGCTTCCCGCTGCGCCAGGACACAGCAGTACCTCCGAGCAGGAACACGTAACCGGTGCGACTGCGTCCGTCTGGGCTCCAGACCCAGTCGCTGTCAGTGTAGCCGTCAAGGACCACCAAACGCTGCCGGCGAAAGCAGAGTCCGAGGTACGGTGTGGAGACCACTTACCGCACCACTCGCACAGCCGCATGAAGGGCTCTAGCATGTGGAGCCTACGAAAACTAGGGAAGGAGGTTGACGGCGAATGCGATGTCCGGGCGTGTGGTAGTGGCCAGGTACATCAAAGATCCGATGAGACGGAGGTTCAAGGTCACGTCCACTGTCTCCCCCAGCTGTGTGGGATCGTCCACCTTCAGGGCATCCTGCCCGTCGGGTGTGAGAGGTGTGGAAGCCGTGGGCACGGCGCCGAGGAGGTCGCTGAAGCGCTCCCCCACAACACGTGCGTATCAGGCTTGGTGCAGTAGCTGAGCACGACGTCTACGGTCTCGTCCAATCTCCATGCCAAGAAAAACCACTACGGGACCAAGGTCCTTCATCCAGTAGGCAGTCCGGAGGACGGCCTTAGCCTCCTTCACGGCCTCCACTGAAGGAGACACGATCAGAAGGTCGTCGACATAGACTAGGATGGCGGTGAACCGCTCAGGCGTCCGGCGGATGAAGGGAGAGGGGTCTGCCTCGCTCTGTACATATCCCGCACGAGTCAGGGTGCCAGTGATCTCCTAGTTCCAACATCGAGGAGACTACTTGAGGCCATACAAGGACTTGCGCAAGCGCCAGACCTTGTCGCCGTCCTCAAAGCTGGGTGGTTGAGCCACGTAGATCTCCTCACCTAGAGAGCCATGGAGGAACGCATTGTTCACATCCATCTGGTGTAGTTCCCACTCATGCTGAGCCACTACACCAAACAGAGCTCGAGCTGAGGTCATACGGCCGACAGGGGTGAAGGTGTCAGTGTAATCAATGCCCTCAATCTGAGAGTACCCCTTGACGACCAAACGAGCCTTCTGGTGTTCCAAAGTGCCATCCGGCTTCACTTTCTTCCGAAAGACCCACTAGACCTGAATAGCCTTCCTGCCTGGTGGAAGGTCGACTAGCTCGTAAACTCTGTGCTCTCGGATGGCGCAAAGCTCGTCCTTGCAGGCAGCATGCCAAGCGTCAGCATCCTTTGATGAGAGAGCTTCCCTCAGTGTTCCCGGGTCAGGCACCAAAGAGGGAGAGCTCTGCATGGCAAGAGCGCACGCCTTAGTGCTAGGTCCGACGACCACAAGATCGGCTGCTGCATCACAAGCGATGTGGAACTCGCGAGTGACGAGATCGTGCCCTACGGGACACGCCGGGTGTACCTTTGTATGCACAGTGAGGACACTCAGGCCTAGGGTCTTTGTGCCAGGGTCACCACTTGCGACGCTGCGAGTGGAGCGCCTGGGTGCAAGGCCAGACGCTCGCTGAGCTCCAGAGTCCAATGGTCGAAGACGACCGCCAGGCTCACGGGAGTAACCTGGGCTCGAGGGGGGCACCTCAGGCTTAAGAACGGGCACAATCACAGCCGGGGAGGGCTGAGGCAAGGGAGGTGGTGATGTCGTGCGAGGAGATGCGTGTGTGAGAGACACGAGACTCGGTGTGACAGTAGGCGCAGGTGAGGTGAGGCAGGGCCACACACAGAGGCAAGAGTGCCGGGGGACACAGGAGTACACACAGGTGTAGGATCATGGGTACCTGAGGGAGGCAAGGGAACCGGGGTAGAAGCCGGTGGTGCTAGAGAGGTCTCTGGGCCGACAGTGATGATTACTTGGTCATCAAGAGCCGGAGACCGTGAAGTGCAGGGAGCTCGAACGGACACATCAGCCTGGCGAGGGGTGCTCGCAGGCGAAGACTCCCCCATCCAACGAGAAACCTCACACGTAGGGATGTGCGTGACAGACAGCGACGTAATCGAAGTCAGATCATGGTAGGTGAGAGACTCAAAGAAGAGCGCATCGCGTGACTCAACAATGCGACAACGGGTAGGATACCAAAAATGCCAGGCCTTCGATCGCGGGGAGATGCCTACAAGGGCACACAAGCGACCCCGCGGTGAGACCTTGGACCCCTGCTGGTCCTCGGTGTACCACACGGAAGCCAAGGACCCCACGACGCGAGCGAGACGAAGGTCAGCACGGTAGCCGAACCAGAGCTCATACGGTGTAACGTGGTCCGAAAGGGGACCGTGCGGGAGGCGGTTCCAGACCCTAGTCATGTAGGCGAAGCCCTCAAAAGTGAAGGACTCTGGGAGACCGCACTCACACCGCATAGCGCGAACCGCATCCTCCATGGTGCGGTTCCAACGCTCAGAAACACCATTCTGCTGAGGAGTAGCAGGAGCGGAGACCTGGTGAAAAATCCCCTGCTTAGCAAAGAAGCTATCCATCTCGCCTAGAAACTCGTTGCCACGATCCGAGCGGAAGGTGTGCAGTGTGTGGCGGGACCGACGCTCAGCCATCACTAGCCAGACGCGAACCGTGAGAGCGGCGTCACTCTTCTGGCGCAGGCTGTAGACCCACCACATCCGGGTGAAGTCATCAGTCAGAGTCAGGACGTATCAACCCCTATCAAACAAAGACTCGACAGGAAGAGGACCAAGAAGGTCCGAATGGACTAACTTGAGAGGGCGAAGTGTGTGAGAACGAGAGTCGGGATAGGTGCAGCGATGCATCTTACCCTGGGCGCAGAAGAGACAGTCGTCTTGGGTGGCTTCTCGAAAGAAGCCGCATCAAGACCGAGAGCGGGCTGTGTCCGAATGAGCTTCGACACAGTGTCAGAGCCCACATGACACAGACGGCGATGAAGCAATCGCTGGTGCTCAGGAGACAAGACACCAGTGACAAAAACATGAATGGAAGGGGAGCAAGGAGCAGAAGTCCGGGAGACACGGTACAGGTCATCCACAAAAGAGGCACGCAGAACCACGTTGCGAGTGTCAATGGCAGTCACGGTCGCGGACTCGGCAATGTGCTCCACAGAGAGTCCCATTGGTGTGCAGGCACGTATAGAAAGCAAACTGAGCTCAAGGTCAGGCACAAACAGCACCTCGGAGAGATACAAGGGGCCAGACGGACCATCGAAATGCACAACCCCAACACACTAGACTGGCAAGGACTGACCAGAGCCTGTGCAAACGGAACGAACAGACGCAAGAGGGCCGAGAACAACGAAGTCACTACGACGACACGTCATGTGATGAGTGGCACCTGAATCGATGATCCAAGTGCCACCTGAATCACGACTGGAGGTCGTCACTATACAACGGGCAATGGAACACTCGGCCTCAGACAGACGCTGGGCAGCAGATGGGGAGAAACGACGAAGGGCACAAAGGTGGGACTTACGAATCCAGTTTGTACAGTCAGGTCCATCATCATCACATGTCGACTGTGCCCCCCCCCCCACACGAGTCATCCCGAGCCACAAGCACAGACGGACTGACAGTCTGTGAATCACTTGGCTGTGGCAACACACTCGCACCTCCCTGAAAGCAGAGCGCCAGAAGGTGTCGGAGCTCGGCAATGGTGCGGTCGCGTGGGTCCGGATCGCTACTACTCGCCAGTGGAGAAGCAGGAACAGCTACAGTCGTGGCCGCCACGCTTCCTGAGGATGACGTGCTGGACGTAGAACGGAGGGTGTGTGCAGCCTGGAGCCCACGAGTAATCCGCGCCCAGTCGAGCGGCTGCTAGCACTCGGTGTAGCGATGGGCGCCTCCACAGTTGTAGCAGTGACCGGAACGTCCACTGCTACCACTGGAGGACGACTGCTGCTGTCCTGGTCACCGCTTCCCCTTCTTCTTCTTCCCCTGAGCTGCTGCTACAACACCCTGTGTCTGAGTGGGTATGGGTGGGGCCGAAGAGGAGGAGGAAGACGAGGACGTGATGGAGGATGAAGAAGGAGACTGTACGAGTGATGATGGTGGTGATGCGATGACTGCTGCGGCAAAGGACGTCTCCTGATGGGCCACGGCTGCCTCGCGGGCTGAAGTCAACTGGAGGAAGAGCTGATGCGCCCACAGGAGAAGCTGCAGAGTGGCTGAAAAGGGCTCGAGGACAGCGTTGCTGTACCGTGTGAAGATGTCAGTATACTCAAGGCGAACTCCGAGCATCATTGTACGGAGCACCCACACCTGTGTGCCTCCGTAGGTCCCAAGGCGCGTGCAGATGTGCATGGCGTGTCGCCAGTAATCAGGTGCAGGCTCTGCAGGCCCCTAACGGAGAGAGTGAAAGGCACAAATGTGTGCTGCACGGGTGGCGTGCGTCTCTGCAACCAGTAGGGATAAGGCCAGATCCCAACCCCCGCGTGGGTTGGCGCCCGTGCCTGTGCCGGGCTCTCCAAGGGGCGGAAGTCGACGACGGTCTTGCGTGGCATGGCGTAGAGGAGTCCGCGCATCGCCCTGGCTGCTGTCAGCACCTCTGCTGGGTCTGTAGGCTGATACAGGCAGTGGTAGTAGGGTCACACTCCCTCTGAAGTAGCCCAGACCTGAAAAAGGATCTCCCAACAGTCGAAGCCATCCTCAGTGATGTACCGTGGAGGTGGTGTCTCAAAGTCCTTGGGTTGCCGCTCCGTGGGGAAAGCAACCGCAGGCCGAGGAGGACGAGAGACGGGGAAGACTCATAGAAGGGGATAGTCATCGGGATAGTCGGGTGACGATCGCACCATAGGGATCCGAGGAGATCTGGTGCCCGTCTCCAGCTGACGGAGGCGCTCCTAAAGAACTCGAATCTCATGATCCGGAGAGTCATCTTGCATGCCTGGCATGAATGGCTCATCATCTAGGAGGTCTGGAGGTGGTGGGTCAGGTCGAGCTCCTATAACAGGTGCCTAAGCCGACTGCTGTGTAGAGATCGCGACGTCGGCAGCTCCCTCGGAAACCTGCCATGGGACTGTGGACTTGCCACGCAGAAGCTCAGTCAGCGTACGGATGGCATCAGTCAGCTCCTGCTGTAGGCGACGCATCTCAACCTGCTGGCTCCGCAGGTCCTCAATGGCCTGCGAGCGTGGGCTCAGGACCCCAGAAGAGGAGGAGGAGGGATCACCTGTCGGCTTCTCCTTGTTGTCCGACGAGTCCATGTCGCCTCTCAGTATGGGTCGACAAGTCAAGTTTGTCAGATTTTGAAAGCGTCAGCCTTTCTCAAAGAGTTGAGACGCTGGCAATTTTTTATTGTCTGGCCAAAAATTTGGCTAAGTATGGTGCTGATGTCAGCAGGTGGTTGCTGACGTCAGCAGGCAAAAATGATGATGTCGACTCGACTCCCCTATTTCTTTCTTTTTCTTTTTTTCTTCTTTCTTCTTCTTGCGGTTCTGCGCGAGCGTTCAGTAGCTCAGCGGCGGCTGCGCGGAAGCTTTGCAGAGGCTGCGTAGCAGCTTCCGCTCAGCTGCTACTGCAGTTGTGCTATCAGCTGCAGCAGCAGCTGCGTGGCTGCGTGCGCAGCAGTGGCAACAGCAGCTACGCAATGCCGCTGCTACTGTTGCGCGCTGATGCTGCTGCATGCTGCGGTTGCTGCGCGCTGCCGCCGCCGCGCGCTGCCGCTGCTGCTATGGCTGCTGCGCTGCTGCTGCTGCTGCTGCTCTGCTGCTGTCGCCGCGGCTGCCGCTGCTGCTGCTGCTGCGCTGCTGTTGCTGTTGTAGCTGTGCTACTGCTGCCGCTGCCACTGCTCGCTGCTACTACCGTAGCCACCGCTGCGGCTGCTGTAGCTGCTGCTACAGCGCTGCTGCTGCTGCTGCTGCTGCTCTGTTGCTATGCTGCTGTTGGCACGGTGGCATCGCCCCTGCTACGGTCTCACGTGACGGGTGTGGGCTGCGGCGACGGCGACCGGTTGTCTTCGACAGGCCCCAGTAGATCTGCTACAGCGGTGACTCTCACTGTTGCTGCTCTGCTGCGCAGTTCAGTGAGAACTATCTCACTACTCTGATACCATGAGAAGATGCAAAGAAGCTTCCTAGCAACACTCCCGTTGACCAGGCGTCAGTGCCTGATCGGACGGTGAGGACAGTCACAGGTCGTGCATGCAACGGCAAGAGTTTGGCTAGGGGACACAAGGCAAAGTTTCTTAATGCTTCAATAGCATTTGTAGAGAGAGATGACAAATGACAGGTCCATGGCATAAGTACCTGCCGCGGCGCACGGCGGGTGTCGCACGCGGCAGTGCAAGATCTGTCCTAAAACCGGCCCAAAACCACTGATTTGGCCGTAACTCTGCGCACACATGTCAGACAGTTGCGCCGTCTGAATCTAGACGTGCAAAATCACAAGCCGGACACTACGACTGGTCACATGCATGCATCCGGCATCAAACGGTGGACACACAATGCAAAACATGCAAATCGGGCCCACGGCCAGTCCACCGATAAAGTCCTGCGTGCTGTAGAAAAAACTGCAGGAAGTCCCGGGTAGCGTCCATAGCTCTGGAACGGTCGTCGGTCAGCTCCAAGCTGGTCCACCACCAGATGACGCATCGGTACCGCCTGGGTCCGCATCAAGGATCTGCACGAGTATGGACACGGCCGAGTGGTCACAGTAACATCATAGGTCGACAAAAACATCACAAATCACAACAAGAAGACGCCAAGGTGATAGTCGTTGGTTGACAGAGCCAACCACGTGAGGCTCTTAATGTGGGGCCCGGCAACCATCCCGGGATCGAATTTGACCGCTCAGTGAATGTGCCACCGACGGTTTTTCAAACCTCGGAATGAACCGGGTGTGTGGAGCTGTAGGACAAGAAACTGGGCATTACCATACAACAATCTTGCCTAAGCGTGCATAACTAAAACACAATCTACCACATTGATCATGAGCATATGTGGGTGCATGTTGCCCCATCATGTGTTGCTCCAAGGTATGCCAAGCAGAAACCAAGCACGTTATGTTGATCACAACAAACAAGCTCTCAAGTGCATCTAGGCAGAAGGATGTGGGGGCCTCTTTTGCCCTTGGCTGAGACGCAAACACAGCATGATCCATCGTGTGTGTTCCAAGAGCTTTGCTTCAATTTCGTCACCTACTCTGTGTGTGTGTATGTGTGTGTGTGTGTGTGTGTGTGTGTGTGTGTGTGTGTGTGTGTGTGTGTGTGTGCGTGTGCGTGTGTGTTTGTGTGTGTATATGTGTGTGTGTGTGTGTGTGTGTGCGTGTGTGTGTGTGTGTGTGTGTGCGTGTGTGTGTGTGTGTGTGTGTGCGTGTGTGTGTGTGTGTGTGTGTGCGTGTGCGTGTGTGTTTGTGTGTGTATATGTGTGTGTTTGTGTGTGTGTGTGTGTGTGTGTGTGTGTGTGTGTGTGTGTGTGTGTGTGTGTGTGTGTGTATGAATTTCATGAGGTCACTTGTGGGACTTACACTCATTACCAGCACTCGTCCACAACCGACAAATGAAAGTTCCACACATACATGAGAGCGGAGGCAATACATCACCAAGAGGCATCACGAGAGCAATGAAGGCCAATAGCATGCAAAGCCGCTTGAAGCATGCCACGACTGAGAGCTTTGGTGAGAAAGTCAACATGCTACAAACAAATGTGGACCCAAATAACTAGAACCTCTTCGAGAGCCGTACGCTCGCGTAAAAAGTGATGCTCAATGCTGATGTGCTTTATGCAGGAATGATGCATTACATCATGCTCAGCGATTGCCTTTGTGCTTTGGTTTTCACGAGGCAAAGTGATACAAAAGATGGGGATATGCAGTTGTTGCAGCAAGCGGGAAAGCCACAGACTCTCTCACGTATCTACTTTGAGTGTTATATATTCTGCCTCACTTGAGCTACGAACAACACACTTTTGTTTTGCACTCTTCCAAGAAACAACCGTCCTACCAAGAAGAAAGATGTAGTCGATGCGACTGAGAACATCTGTGTCATGCGTCTAACCACTATCCGTGTAACCGTCAATGACCATAGAGGGGTGTGTGTGATAGTCAATAGCACAGTCCTACATCCACTATAGAGAGCACGTAACGTACAATGCACAGTGGAACCTCAAGATGCCTCTGACAAGGCTATTAGGAGAACCAAGCTGAGAAGTTGACCAAGAAGGCCACATCCACCAAAGTCGTGGTTGCAAGATACATGAGAGATCCGATCATAATGAGGGAACCAAATAAAATGTCTCCCCCACTGTGATAGATCAGGAGACTTTGGCAGGCGCTGGCTTCCTAGAGTCATCGTGGTAGAACAGTGGATGCAACAAGCAGTGAGGAGGCAAAGCGCTCTCCTAAACTGTGGACAGAAGTGGCCTGATGCATGTACAAAGTGCGACACTGGCACGCACACTCCAGCTCCATACAAAGAAACACTCGAGCTGGCCCAAGTCCTTCATCATGCATGTGGACTACAGCTGAGTCTTGACTGACTAGACAATAGTACGGCTAGGAGAGGCGATAGATCATGGACATAGAACAAAGTGGCCACGAAGAGGTGTGAGGGAGCACTCGGAAAGAGCACTGGATCCACGGTGTTCTGAAGACAACAACATCTCTCGAGCATGGAGGAAATGTCCATGTTCGAGTATTGCAATGACTGCTTGAACCCGTTTAGGGCCTTGATTATCTGCAATACCTTGTTGTGCCATCATTGAAACCTAGTGGTTGCATCATGTAGATCACCTTGATTTCCATCTGCTCCAGTTCTCAGACATGGCGTGCGACTAGGCTCAGAAGAGCACGAGTGGTGGCATACTGTCCGACTGGAAAAAACGTCTTGTCAAAGTTAACTCTAGGGGTTTCAAAAAACCCTTTTGCTGTAAGCCAAGCTTTATATTTATCAACCTTGGCATCAGGCTTTAGCTTGCGCTAGAGGACCAAGCAAGTTGTGACAACTTTGCGGCCCGGTGGGAGGTTCACAAGCCCAAAGATGCCCCGTTCGTTTAGAGATCTCATCTCTTCCTACATGGCCTTTTCACAAAGATCGGCAAGATCAGCTTCACGAGCCTGCTGGATAGTGGTGGGCTGAGGAGGGAATGTGGGAAGCCCACTTGCTGTAAAACATGCACCAATCAAGCCGGCGACACACGCCTTGAGAGCATTGTGGAAATCATGGACAACAGTTGCAAATCACGCAACAGAGTTGGGATGGGAAATAATGACCGCAAGATCAACACCATCAAGAACAGTGGGTCGGGTAGAAGAACCAACCATAGATGATGATGTACAGGAGCATCTGCGATGCTGAGAGGGATGACAAGACGGAGAGATAGGTTGCTGCGGGAGGGAATGCATTTACATGGCTCTGGGCTAACAGTAAGGGTCTTAGACTGAAGACGTGATTCTAGTGAATAATGGCGGTTGTGTTGAATTTTGGTCCTCATCAAATGGTGCCCTCTTCATTAGTGAAGACTTAGAGTAGTAGAGGAGAGGTTTCTTCTCCTCAAGATTTTGGTGAGCGCATAGACTCCTTGCTGTAGAAGGTGAAAGGTAAAAATTTGGTGGCATGACAATGAAGAGCGGCATATGATGACAAAACTCGTCATGAGGTCTTGTTTCACGTTAACAAAAAGATATTGATTAACACCCAAAATCTTTGGCTAAAGTGGTCAGGGGCTCAAAAATGTTTACTGATGTGGATTGGGTTGTTTATTGTCACTTGACGCTTTGAGCTAGTGACATGCCAATTGTTGCTTCAGCCAAGTATGAAGATACATTGTATCTTTCACAAGAGCCTTCTAGCTTCATACACGGAACATTGAAGAGCTCACCCTCCATTAGTAGTCCTTGCTAAAAACAGAAAACATGAGGCCATTTTCCTACTCTAGCACCTAGGACATATGTTGTAGGTTGTTAGGGAATACTTTGTTTATTGGGCCAAGACTATACCTGAACATGATTCTTGGAAGCCCAAGTTTAACTTATCAATGAGGTGGTCAGTGAGTCTTAGAGCGAGTTAGCTTTTTCAACAAATCTTTGTGACAGGGGGCACCACATGAATGTAGAAATATTGTACAATCTTTTTCCTGGTTGGAATTCATGAAAATAAACCATAGGAAGTAGGGGATGCTAAACATGGTTGTCACACAGACGCTTGAGCTTAAATGGGGGAGGCGCGTATTCATGCTCATTGACAAGCTAGAACTTCAAATGGTGCAATATGTAAATGTTCATGCTCATCCGATGACTAAAATCAAATTAAAAAAAAAAAACAAAATATTGATGCCTAGTTATTGGGCCCTGCAGTTTGTTGGTCCTATACTAGGATGGTTCGTAAAAGTGGGGAGGAATAAAGTGGGAGGGCCGGTTTGGCCCTCCCACCTTGCAAAAACAAGAGGATGGTTTACAACCATCCTTTGCTAAATCAAGGGCTTACAAGTGGCCAAACATTGTTGACCACCAGCTTGTTTGCAATATGGCCAGGTACGTGTGAAGAACCGGTAGGCCATCCATCGCGTAACCACTAGCCACAAATCAAGCTAGTGGCTCTATTGTTGGCTGAGGTCATAAGGGCCTTGAGGGCGTGGCCTAAGGCCTTCTGCCCTTGCCCTTGCTTTCCCACCTCACTAGTAGGAGCAAGCAAGGACAAGGAATAGGTACAACACACACACACACACACACACACACACACACACACNATAGTGAAGATGCATTTTCAGGTCGCAACCCCATGAAACTAGAAAGTACAAAGAAAGAGAGAGAGAGAGAGAGAGAGAGAGAGAGAGAGAGAGAGAGAATGACAGTGTTGGTACAAATGGGTGGACGTGTCTTGTGAGAATTGTGAGAATTTAGTATTGTTGCGTCAAGAAGGAAGCTTGAGTTCATTTTGTAGAGAATTCGAGTTTCATACCCATAAAAATAATACAAAATCATTAGTTGGAGTAACATCCCCTTGGGTTGGCATCCAAAACAAGAGGGTGAGGTAAAAACATAAAATGGCCTTATGAGACTCATTTGCTTGTTCATGTCCCTCATAACGATTGGCCCTTTTGTTAAGTGCAGGCGATAACCCCTTTAGCGAGCTCTGGATTCCAAAGGACAAACTTGAACAAATGCTTTTGTGTAGTAGGAAGCGTCACGCACATAACATCTTGAATGTTTAATGTAGGGTATTATGTCATGAAGAAAGGGGTTTTAAAAATCCGTATGCCTTACACTAAAGGGAAAAGCCTCATCAAACAAGAATGAGTAGGCTCTCCCTTCAGGATAAGATATTGGCTTAGAACCATGGATGTCGCACTCCTCGATCACAATAGTGATGAATAATATGCAAAATGATGGGTACAATAATGAATAATATGAAACTTTCTCAAGAAAATATTCAGGAGAGAGAATTGAGAAGGGATACAAGCAAAGGTATCACATGCACAAGCAGCCTTTGCATCCTCAAACATACAACACAAAAAATTGTCATGAAATGTTGTCCTTTACCACACAACCTAGTATCATGTAAGGTTATCAATTTTCATCTCAACATAAAAAAATACCCTACCGTATAAGATTACTTGACATTTAAATGTAACAATAATTCTTATGGTTAGATACCCTAGAAGCTTATTGAAAAACACAAGAAAAGCCTAAAAGATGAAACCTACTCAGAATATGTGAATAGTTTGTGGAAAAGCAAAAACATGGATGTGGATGATGTAAGGGTATCATGAAAGCATCATGAAATACTTTGTGGAAAAGCAAAAACTAGATATGGATGATGTAAGGGTATCATGAAGTGAAAAAGCAAAAACATCACTTTACATGATTGAACGCCACATAACCCTATTCTTTTCATTTTGAAATGAAAAGATGTTTGTTAGGTCAATAATCTCTTGTGCCCTTTGTTTCTCAAAACAAGTAGAACAGGTCATCACATGAAACCTTTTCCTTATGCTTATGCATAAAACAATTAGTGAAATGCATGCTATGTAAATGAGACAAGGAAGGAAAATGTATAAATAGTGCTCCTTGTTATGGATCATGCGTCATCCCTTAATCATGGTGATCATTTACTAAAGAGCTAACATTTTTTAAACATTTTCTATAGCTTAAAAGCCTCGTTACCTGGAAAACATGTTTGAAATATGGGCACTTTGACCTAGGAGTCCTGGTTGCTTGCACGGTTGGATACGGGGACCCCTTTTTATATCTGACCAACCCTACTGCCCCGCCGGCCGGTCTGACCAACCAGAGGGCCCGGTCGCCCAATCTAGGCAACCTCAGGGCCTGCCGGCTATGTCCTGGCAGTCTCAGGCTCAATCCGGCAACATCAGTGGCCAGCGTTTGCCCATGACAGTCGATGTGTAGCGGACAATCTGGCAAACCAAATAGAACCTTTTTATGTGTAACATGGGTGAAAAAACAAAATGTGTCAAAACAACAGCTTCTAGTCATGTTGTCCTTCCACAGCTCATGGTTTAGTATCTAACAAAATCGTCAAATGCATTTTGGGTGCTTTATTCCTGCAAACAGCCGTCCGAGATAGCGAGCCCGGTAACACCCCGGTTTTCTCGAATCGCACTGGTAGCTGGCGGGCCCTCTTGTTGACCGTCGTCCAAACACGGGCTTGGGCATTGATGAATCGGGCTATGTGGGTCCTCGCGTTAGGACAAGGTGAGAACCCGGGCCCAAAGGCCAATGTTTCCTTTAATATACCCTAAACAATGAAAGCAACCTACAACGCTTTCATGAGTACCTTATAGGCATTGTTGGTGTAAGTTTCAGCAAGCTCCTTCTTAATGCATGGGTAGCCCCTTGCAAACAACCCACAACTGTGTTTCAAATTTCACAAAACTTATCAAGTGGCTGTGTGATTTTTCAATAGAAATGATAAAACAAACATCAGGATTCTACATCCTTGCATCGTTAAACAAAGAAAGCTAATGTCATAAAAATCTTCTAAATTTGAAGACTTAGGGCAAGAATCAGTCATGATAACTTTGTATGTCCATGAAGTGTATGTATTCATGCTATTTTTCTACCTTATCACTACCTTTAATCAACTGATGGTATTGAATCAAGTGTATGTAACCATGAGCACCTCACTCATTCGTTGAAAATCTTCTTTCCAAAGGTATTTTCATGCACTCTCATGATAGAGTTGATGATCTAGAGGTTGCATTGTAAACATGTTGTACAATCTATAACTAATTTGAAGGAAACTCATGATTCTTTTCTTTATCAATATGTTTTATCCCTTTAACCCATGTCATTCTAATCATAGTTAAATTCAGAGTTATCTTGCCTCATGATTTTTCCTTTGTGCATTCTTTAATTGTCTTCAAATTCTATTCAACTCGTTGCATAAAACCAATTTGAAATAAGTAAATGCATGAAAAGTTTCTGGAAAGTGTACAAAGAGATTACTCTTGCACTGGTCGGAAGTGATGTGGTTCACAGTTGAAAACGGGGCTTGTCACTTTTCATGTGAGTGGGGTTAGTTGGGTACATTTGGGAAGCGGAAAGTATACTCTGTTCTTTTAAGTGCCAAAACTTGACAATGTATACACAATATGCAAGTGCAAGAAAACAAGGCCCGGTCGAGCCATCTGGGTTTTCAGCGGCTCGCGTGACGTGACACCGTGTACAGGTTCATCACTTTGAGAAGTCCCTCGTTGGTTCGACGGGGGGCTTCGAGACCAAATTTTGGATTTCGCGACGATTTTCAAAGTTGCTCAAAAGAACCTCGTTTGTAGTCTTGAATTGTCAAGGAACATCAAAGATATGTTCTGATGAGTTCCCGAAGTGACCTGAAAGTGGTCGTCAACGCACGAGGATTTCGGGGTATCCTGGAGAATTCCCTCCAAGTGCAGAAAAAGTAGCTGCGACTGTGTCCCGATGCATGTTGGGAGTGGCAGAGCCAAAACTAGGCCGCTTTTGGGTTTGGGCTCTATGTGTGCCATCGGCATAATAGCTCCTCCCCCTCTAGCCTCTACGTCCAAGTGCGTTACCACCGCGTGGTCGTAGTCCGGCTCGGTTGCCGTCAATGAAAGGATCGACGTCCGTGAGTTGGCTGTAAGACACCCAGCTGTTGTGTGTCGCGTCATAGTTCTTCCACTTGAATAGATACTGGTCTTTGTCTCCTCGTCGTTAGTGATCAAGGATTTCCTCAACTTCGTACTCGTCGTCGCCGTCTGTGATCATGGGTGGCGGAGCAGGTGCCCCGCATCCAGGATTTTCTTTTTTGGATCGGTGTAACATTGGGGTTTGCTGATGTGGAAGACCAGGTGTATCTGCATGTTGTCGGGTTGTCTGAGCTTTGTGACAACGAGAGTGCGCATCTCCAAGATGTCGAAAGGCCCTAACCACCGAGGTTTGAGCTTCAGATTTCTCGATCGGCAGAGTTTGACGGTCGTGAAGTTCAGCAAAACTCTGTCACCAGTCTTGAACTCATTGGGTTGTTGATGTTTATCGGGTTGCCACTCCATAGTTGCTTGAGTCTTTGCGAGAGTTTGACGATTTTCCTCCCAGATTACCGAAAATTCTCATCGATGAGTATTGACGGCGGGGATGTTGCTCTTGGTCTGTAGATAAATCGGGGTGGTTGGTTCTGCTCCGTAAACCACCTTGAACTGTGTTTTTTGCATTGTGACAGATGTTGCCAAATTGTATGCAAACTCGGCTACTGGTTGCTTGACTGCTTAGTCAGTGCAGTAAGGTTTGCACAGAGTTTGGAGGAGTTTTTCAAATGCTTTGTTGGTTTGCTTGGTTTGTCCATCAGTTTGCGGATGGAATGCTGTTGAAATTTGAAGCTGACTTCCATACAGCTACATCAAATCCCGCCAAAACTGGCTAGTGAACTGCGCATCTCAATCTCTCCTTATTGATCGCGGAACCCCATGCAGTTGGATGATTTGGTCAAGGAAAAATCATGCTGCTCCTTTGGTGGTTACATCCGTAGTGGTCATAATGAAGTGCGCTGTCTTCGAAAACCTGTCAACGAAGACAAGTGTTGCGTCGAACCCCTCTGGTGTGATAGGTAAACCGGTTGCAGAACCCTTTGAGATATTGGTCCACGGTTTCTCTAGTATTGGTGGTGGTTGTAGTAGTCCGAGAGGTTTGGTGCGTTGACTCTTGTGTGGCTGATAAAGGTACATGTTTTGCAGAAGTTTGCAATGTCAACCCCCATTTTGTCCCACCTACAGTATTTTGCAAGCTTCTTTAGTGTCTTTTTGGCTCCAAAGCGGCCTCCTCAATCGGTGTTGTGGCATTCTTTGAGAAGCATGCATTGTAGCTTCTCAACTGTGGGGAAAATGACTTGAATCGTTTGCTTTCTGCGCCAATTAGAGCCTGCAAAGTGGATCTTTGTCGTGTTGTATGCTGCGTGGTCCTTGTAGCCACGTGTGAATAACTTTGCCACGTACGGGTCTGTTTGAACCTGTAGTACGTTGACCTACACGAGATCTGGCCGGCGGTTCAGCGCGTCCGCTAGATCTATCTTCCCGGGCCGATACTCAATTCTGTAGTCAAGTTTGGACTCGAGGAACTCCATCCATTGAGTTTGTCTTTGGCTAGGGTTTGGCTGCGATTTCAGGTACTTGAGGGCATGGTGGTCTGTGCGAACCACACATTTGTGGTACTCTAAATAACAACGCCAGGTTTTGAAGGTGTAGATAGCTGCGAGAATTTCTTTCTCATGGACGGAATAGTTGAGCTCTACCCCGTGAAGCTTCCGTGACATGTATGCGATGGGTTGTTCTCCTGTCTTGCAGGAGGACGACCCCGATTACATGATCGGAGGCCATTGTCTTGCAGGAGGACGACCCCGATTACATGATCGGAGGCATCCGTGGCCATGATTTAGTCGGCCGTCGGATCTGCCAATCGAAGGGCTGGCGCCGAGGTCAAAGCTTTACGTAAGGATGCAAAACCTTCTTGTTTGCTGCATCCCCAATTCCACTTGCAAGTTTTGTGGGTTAGATTGGAAAGAGGCACTAAAAATCGGGCATAATCCTTCAAAAACCTCCAATTTTAGTTGCAAAATGCAAGAAAAACTTGTACATCGCGGACTTTAATTGGAGTTGGCCAATCCGCCACCGCGGATATCTTTTTTGGGTCCATAGATATTCGTCCAACGCTGATGATGTGACCAAGAAACCCGATCGAGCGTTGACCAAAGTCATGTTTCAAGAGTTTCCCATAGAATTTCTCCCGTTGGAGGACCCCAAGCACCTCTTAAAGGTGTCGACGATGATCTTCTTGGGTTTGGCTGTACACGAGGATGTTGTTGAGGTATACCATGGCAAAATCATTGAGGTATGGATAAAAGATGTTGTTCATTGTTGTCATAAACATTGCAGGTGTGTTTATGAGTCCAAATGGCATAAACGTAAACGCAAAGTGCCCGTAACGCATTCAAAAGGCAGTTTGTGCAACATCCCCGTCGGCGATGCAAATTTGGTGGTAGCCGCTCCTTTGATTGATTTTGCTGAAAATTCTTGCTCCACATTGTTGGTCAAAAATCTTGCCCGTTCGAGGCAGAGGGAAGCGGTTCTTGATTGTGATGTTGTTCAACATCCAGTAATCCACGCACATAGTGTTTTGTCAGTTTTCTTTTTCACGAACAATACTTGTGTGGTGTACGGGGAAATGGAGGGTCGGATGAACCCCTGAGTTAGCATGTCATCAAGCTGCCCCTTGAGCTTTGTGAGTTTGTGATCACTCATTCGGTAATTCCCCTTGAGGGTTGATCAGCTATCGGGTTTGAGCTCAATTTGGTGGTCGCTATCCGGTTTTGGATGGAGTTTGTTTCGTAGTTTGTCAGGGAACATCTCTTTGAATTCTTTCACAAGCAAAGCAAACTCCCCCGGTACGTTTTGCAAACTTTTGATGCCGATGAGGCTAAAGAGGCTGGCAAGGCTGACGAGGACGATGAGGCCAATGCGTCAGTTGCGGTGACCGATTTGTTGATCGTGCTGTTCAGATCGACGTGGACAAGCCACGCCGAGGCCCTTCTCCTTAGGTATCTCTTTGCCACGTTGAGCGAGATTGGCGTAGTTTGTGGTGGTTGCTTGCGTGCGGTCACTACTGTCGCATTTACTTTGCTTGTTGCACGTCATCCATATTTTGGTTGTGGCACAGGCGGCAGAAAAATCTACTGCCTGTCGCTTCTGATGTATACAACGCCGCTGCTCCAGTCGACTTGCGAATTCTGTTGGTACACAAAATCTCGGCCGAGGATCACCTTGTAGTCTCTCATTGGGCAAGATGTTTAGAGAGTTACGTCGTACAGATCCCAATGTGCAGTCATAGTGGCTGCTTCAGTCGGCGGATACGAAGTCGTTTGTTGACGGCTTTTACTTCAAAAGCTCCAGGTTTGTGCTTCAAGCCCAAATTTTTCACCAGTTGAAGAAATACAAAACTGTGAGATGCACCTCCATCAAGCTATTCCGGCAAGGTTTTTTGAAATTTGCAACCCCTCGGTTGCACTTTCAGCGGTATCGCAGGCTTGTTGTCCTCATATCCCTTGACAGTTTTTTGGAGCTCAGGGACCCCTGTATTAGGCAATCGTAGCCGTTTGGGCGAGCGATCATTCGGCACAGGTTTTTCGGCGAGGGCAGGTGTTCTGTCGTCTACTCTTGCTGTTGACCGTTTCTTGACTCCTCTCCTCCTTGCCTTTTACTGCTGCTTCCCCCCTTATGGTTTTGCCTAAGGTAGTTCCTCGTGATGTGTCCAATCTTTCGGCAGATGTAGCATGTCCGTTGATCTTCGTTTTGCTCAATTGAATCGACTTCCATTGGGATCAAGCTTAATGAATTCTATGACCGATTCATTACTTTGTTGCGTTTGATGTTTTGGGTGCTAGCCGTGGGATTGGTTGAAATTTGAGTGGTAATCCGGAGAGTCGATGCATTCGGCGACTGCCATGATCTCCCGCAAATTGTTGGTGATGTTGTAAATCACAAGTGCTTTGCGGATATCTTGTTTGAGGCCGTTGTTTTCGTGAAAACAGAGCTCATCCTCTACAAGGCTGATGGCGGTGATGATTTCGTGAAAATGGCGTGTGTACTCTGCCACGCTGGAAAGCTGCTTTAGTCGGTGCAGCCGGTGTCAAACCACCATTTTCTCGTTCAGCTTGCCAAATCGAGCGACGAGTGCCTGGGTGAACGCGAGCCAGTTGGACCGGGGTGTTATGGATGATTTGAAGGTTGGGTAAAACCGCTCAAGAGATAGTACGCCTATGCCAAAGATGCAGTAGCCGTTGAATCAGCGCCTCTGGCTGCTTGTTGCCTGCTGGCTTTGTATGGCCATGAGATGGGCCCACCAACTTTAAGCCGTGCCCCACAAAACTGAGGCTGCGAGGTTCATCCTCTGTTCATTGGAGTGAACCCCAACAACGGTGAAGTATGAATCCAACCTCTCCAGGAAGATAATGACCGTGGGTTCCTTGGAGTTTGCTGGATTGAATGGTTCAGGAAGCCCTAGACAAATTGAGGACCCACCCATGTGGAGTCGGACGGCAAGTACCGCTTGTCGCACTTTTGAGTCACGGATTTGGATGGCGTACTTCTATACTTGTTTGACAAGAATTTGTTGAAACTCTTCCATCTGTGCCAGCCAGCCAGTCAGCTCCGCGATTTTGTCTCGTGTCGACGATGGAGTTGTAATGGTTGGTGGTGCAGGTGGAGTTGGTATGTCCAGCATGCCAGATTCTGGATTGGTTGTGCCAGTTGTTGTGCTAGACGTCATCCATTCATCTCCCTTGATGAGGTTGAAGGTCCTTTGCGGGGTGCCTTTGGCCATCGCCGGTGTTTTCGCCGGTTACCGCTGCTGTCGCAAGGTACGCTAGCTTTGTGGGCCGACTCCATCGCGAGGTCTGCAAACTTTTCATTGGTGGAGATGTGCTTGAAGACATGTGCGAGTCTTGAATCAATGTAGAAATAGTCTAGTTCCCTGTTCAGGAAAATGGGCTATGATACCAAGTGTTACGCCGGTTGGAAGTGAGGTGGTGCACGGTTGAAAACGGGACTTGTCACTTTTCACATGACTGGGGTTAGTTGGGTGTTTTTGGGAAGTAGAAGGTATACTTCGTTGTCGTAGGTGCCGATACTTGGCAATTTATACACAATATGCAAGTGCAAGAAAACGAGGCTAGGTCCAGCCGCTTGAGTTTTTGGCGGTTTGCGTGACGCAGCGTTGTGTCCTAGTTTGCCGGTTTGATAAGTCCCTCGTTGGTTCGATGTGGGGCTTCGAGACCGAATTTTGGGGTTCGCGAGGTTTTTCAAAGTAGCTCAAAAGAACCTTGTCCGTAGTCTCAAATTGTCGAGGACCGTTGAAGATATGTTCTGATAAGTTCCAAAACTGACCTGAAAGTGGGAGTCAATGCGTGAGGATTTTGGGGTATTCCGGAGAATTCCCTCAAAGCGCAAAAAAAGTAGCCGCGACAAAGTTGCGATGTAGGTTCTGAGCGACGGAGCCAAAATTAGGTCGCTTTTGGGTTTGGGTCTGTGTGTGCCATCTGCATAACAATTACCTTAGTGACCATACATCTGATGTTTATGCTATTTGAATCAAATATGATATGAATAGAATAGTTCCACATGATGTATTATCTTCCTTCATTTGCTCAAGGGCACCCATGTTTTGTAGGGTAGCTTTGTACACCATGATTTTGTGCCATGAATAACACTGTGACAATGGATTCATTTGCATTAAGCATACCTAAGACATGTCTATACTTGTCATAATGACCTATAATGGAAAAAACAAATTTTTGTGATAGAACACAAGGCTACCATCCTTCATCTAATGAAATTAAAAAAAATCATATGGCATGAGAGAAGAGAATGAAGCTAAAATCACCATGAAAGGAGAGAAGTGATCCTCTTATCCTTGAAATCAAACATGTTATGCAGAATTAAAGCATAAAAGATTATGTTTTTTTATTTGAAAAGAACCAAAAAACATGTTATACTAGTCTTGACCAGATGATGACCTTTTCATAAATGTTTTGTTCTTGCAATAGAATAAGAAAGTGTACCATCTTATGTGGTGTTTCATGTGCAAGGACAAGGAGTGTGTGACGAATCACTTTATGACTACACGGCATTGAAGAGTATTACAAGCAAGTTCAGTCGTAACGAACATGGTCCATTTTGCGACCAAGTGTAGAACCAAAACATAGATCCTTGGAATAGTCTTCAACGAATGGCACCGGAATGGTCGCCTCAGCCATTTTGGTTACTTCACCATGCCTAGAACACATAGGGTCGTCATAGGGTATGGATGTAAATCATGCATCCTAATCCCACATATCACACGTGGTAACTCCATGTGGAAATAGGACCATACTGCTGCTTATGAGTGGATAGGGAGTGACACAATATATTTTCCATTGCAACACTCCTCTCACTTCAAATTTGGCAGTTAGGTATTCTACAAGCTAGATTCAAGCTAGAATCTAGCCCTTGTACATTTTTCTGAGCTCTGGTTCCTCAAAACTCAAGCATCGAGTGCTCAGAGTCCTTCGTAGTTAGTAAATGGCCTTTTTAACTATAAAAACTTCCCGTATGCTACCTTATGTTTCCGTGGATAAAACCAACTCCTTTGCATGCTATTTTATAGAATGTTTCACCCACATGTAGTCCTTTTAAAGCATTACAATGTAATAGTCTTTAGCCAGCATTTCTCAAAAAATAGTTGTTGATTATGGTTTCTTGTGATGATTTCTTTTTGATAAACATCTGTAACTTTTATTTACATCCTTATGGAAGAAAACGTTTCACTAGTTTCAACACACGTTCTAGTCAAACAATTTATCTCTTTTCTTGTCAAACATACCTAAAATGTATTCTTAACTTAGATTGGAAACAATAATAGTTTCATGTTAATCGATGTAATCGATAACAAAAACTGTATCAGATAAACGTATAAGCACATTTAGATCATGACATTTAGTACACAAAGAGGAATGTTTCAAGGTTTCCTATCATAAGGTTTGTCATGTCCTATTTGAGATGATATCTTTAACCCACCATTTATTGGTGGTCTTTCATCCCCAACCTAAAATCTTCAAGGGGTATGGTTCATTGACAGAATTGGATAGAATCCTAGAAAAATAGGGTAATATGCATTAGTTTAGGGTCTTTGAAATGTTTACCGTTTCGTATGTGTATATGAATGAGAAATCCACGCTCCAGCCATGAAGAGCTCGCCACACTAGTCTCTGCCAGTGTAGGAGTGAGGCGCCTTTGACATATACATGATGAATTACAAATCTGAAAATCTTATACATATTTAATTGATTTGGTAAATGTTTTGGCTGAAAATGCCAAAAATGTGATGCTTGTGGTGTCCCACCCTCTAGAGTTGTTTTCTGAAAAATTACTTGCTTGGAAGCCTCGCTAAAGCCATGTGATAAAATTTTCTTTCAATTGATATTTGAATCAGTCTTGATTGATGAATTTGTGCAATGTAGACATTTACTTTATAGCCTCATACTACGTCCTTTCCATGCTTCAATGTACCTATGTTTTAAGAATCAACCTTAAATGATGCTAACATGTTCAAAAGAATTCCATGGATAAAAGCATTTGTTCCAGAAAACTCAAAATGGTCATGGTAATGACAGTTTCGTTTTGAAACTTTTGTTTTCATAAGATATACATACACTGAAAGAAAAGTATGGTACATACAAATTATTCTTGTTACAACTTGTCTTTACTTTCACATCTATCTAATGGGTCCATAGAATATCACTCATTTCATGAAGATTATTTCTTTGGAAGTCTATAGGTTTTATGGGTGTTTTGTTTTTGCTTTTTGAAAACCCCCCTCCATTTTTTGTATTTTAAAGTGAAAAAAATGATAAGGAATTTTTTAAGGATTAATCAAGGTTTTTTTTTAATGTTCCATTCATTTTAAATTATAAGGACCAATTAAAATCATAAAACTCTAAGAATCATATGAAGGAAGTTATGTATGAGAACATGTGAGAAATAAAATTCAATCATTGTTGATAGTTTTACTTTGTTCAAATACTAAATCAAAGTAGAGTAATTCAGCATGAAATTGGGATTTTTGTATTGCTTATTGAGTTGCTTTGATGAATTAAAAAGTTAATTAATTTTTGTCTTTTAAAATGGTTTATGGAAAAATGTTTAATAAAAATAAAACAGGAAGTTATTCTTCCTTTTATTTCAGAAACTTAACATGTGCAATTAAATCAGAGTATCATAAATTTGGGCAATATTGAATTGTTTTCTTGGAATTAAGGATATGCACTTAATACGGCTTAAATGGAATATTGATTTTGCAACAGATCATTTTAAATCTCCATTATCCATATCTTGCTTGAAAGAGATCTTTTTAGAACTCATTCATAGCACCGTCTAGAACGTTTCTACTTCTCTTATCGAGCTTGCAAATCTCTTCTCCATGGAATGTTGGAAGAGGGGGAAAGGATATGAGGAACATTTCATCTCTCCATTCATTCGAGGGGTTACACCAATGTGTAAAGTATGTTTGCATTAACTTGTTTCTGTGTCTTTTTCACGTGCATAATGTTGTCCCAATAAGTCGTAGTATTTGGTTTTGTTTCATCAGAACCAAAGTTGAATATTCGGAGGGGATTACACAGCCAACACTGATGATTTTCTTAAATCAACAATGTGAGTCAGGAAGCAAACATTGGTGCGTAGGCCAAGCCCCATGTCAAAGGCTAGTGTCACATCAATGGAAGTTAACTCACAGTGGGAAGCCATAATGAGTTGAGTTGGTAGGGTTGCTAAACTTGTCTGTCCCAAACCGTGTAGAAAGTGCTTGATTTATTTGACATTTCATACATTTTCCCCCTTAGTTCATTCAGTATCAATGTAAAACACTCTGCTTGTGAGTAGCATACATGTTCAGAACTTTGATGTTTTGTGTAATCCTGAAACTTGAGTGGCGTCTTGCTTTTAATGACGCAGCACGGTTTGATACCACCATACTCCAAGAAAGACGCAAAACATTAGGGTTAAAACTCCTTGCCAACAATTAGGGTGTATTTGGGAGACATTGCATATGATTTTGAATCACATTCCAAGTGTAGATTGCAAGTTTTTGGGCTGTCGCTTGTTGAGCTTTGCTGTCTTGAAGTCACATTTGCCATCAAAGTCGGGCCACTTGAGTTTTAAGGATTTCACACCTTGTACATACTCTTGTATTTTTTCCACTTTTGCATGGAACGATGGTTTGTTCACGTTGGTCTTCACAACACATATTCTCCTTGTTTGTTGCCTTGTCATCCAACATCTTTTGCCCATTCCAAAAACGGCTAAGAGTCACATTGCTGGCATGTCAATGCAGTCCGTGTAGGTTGGACCACGGTCAACCTAATTTGTACGTCAGTAGCACATGAGCTTAGGACTGAGATTCACAATTGTATGTGGCATTGTGGTATTCGCAGAAAAATATCACCTCTAGGGCTTTCACAAATATTGGAACTTTCTAGTAACTCATTGAAGGCGCCCAATAGTTTGTGCATCGGACATTTTCATCTTAGGCCTGTTTTCTTCATGAATTAGCATTTCATGGAGCCCGTGCACTGCCTTCCATTTGAGACACACGTATTCATAGGTTCAAGGCCCTTGCAAACAAAAATGTCTCGCAAAAATGATTTCCTACTTGACGGGTCTCCACAGTGAGGGCTGGAGATATCGCATGCCAAGTTAAAGCATCTTCACAACTCATGGGCATGAACTAGGCAAGAAAAAATTTTCAAGGTTCTTTCCCCTAAGCTACTTTGTTCAGAGCTTCAAAACGTGACCCTGACCAAAGTGACTAAAAACAAAAGACAAAACAACATGTATTATTCAATAAAATTCTTAGAAATAAAATTAGTTAAATTCAAAAGGAAATATGTAGAAGAACCATAAGGCATGTCAAAACAAATGTCACTCCACTTAAATGCAGGGTATACCATGAATTCAAGACCAGAATGTATGTTGTTAATACATTCCTTGTCTAAATAATCTCAAGAAGGTGTATGTAATTTGGATCAATTCAAATGTTAAGATTTACAATTCTAACTTTCAAGTGTGGCATACATAGCATTGAATCAACCAAGAAAGATTACCAATGTCCTTTTCATACTGTGTAATGCCGAAATTCACCAGATGTAAATGTATGTTCTTTTATGATTATCTTATAGTAAATGGATGGAGCAATCTCCTTTATAGTTCATTTAGTTGACGAAGCATACTTGAACCAGCTTAAATGAGATAAAGCATAACTTTATACTTTTGAAAAAAGTTATGAAGCACATGAACAGTTCAATTCAAACACATGCAAGTTTAAGACTGATAAGGATTCAATTTTTGGTAGTAATCAAAATGTAATACCAAATCGATTTTTGAAAGTGTTTTTTTTCAAGATCAATCATAATCAAAGAAGAAATGTGTATACATTCCAATTATCATTTTTCTGGGCTATGAAAAACATCTAAGATTGCTTATCCACAAAGCCCCATAATGCACTAAAAAATACTTTGTTGGAGAGACTGAGATTTAGGGGAGGAGGCAAACACAAAGAAAGAGTTGAGGAACGATGTTGAAGTGTTAGAAACTGAATCAAAGCAACAATGGAAAGGCAGATCCTACATAGGCGAGTCCTCTTACGCGAAGGGACAACCATCTCACCCGCCATTGATTCTTATCACAGACGGACCTGAGCATGAATGCTCTTTTTCCCAACAATTCAAACAACTCCCATCCAAACAACGGGTCTCGTTGTTTTTAAATCTACAATGTTTAACACGACTATGCAAGCGGAGTATGCAGGAGGCGGAGACATGATGACATAGCTCCAACAAGAATTGTGTGTCTCACTGTCACTGCTTTAACACCATCATGCAAGCGGAGTATGGAGGAGGCGGAGACAGGACACCACAACTCCCACAAGAATGGTGTGTCTCATTGTCACTAATTTCAACACCACGATGCAAATGGAGTATGTAGGAGGAGAATACATGATGACACAACTTCCACAAGATGGTGGGTGTCACTGACACTACTTAAACACCATTATGCAAATGGAATATGCAAGAGGAGAACACATGATGACGTAACTCCCACAAGATGGTCAGTATTGCTGTCACTACTTTAACACCATTATGCAAGCGGAGTATGCATGAGGCTGAGAGATGATGACATAGCTCCATCAAGAATGGTGGGTCTTGTTGTCACCAATTTGAACACCACTGTGAAACTGGAGTATGCAGAAAGAGGACACATGATGACACAGATCCCACAAGATGGTGGATATTGTTGTCACTACTTTGAACACCACTATGCAAGCGGAGTATGCAAGAGGCATATACAAGAGGACTCAACTCCCACAAGATGGTGGGTCTTGCTTTCACTTAGTCAACACAATAGAAAAGACAAAGAGGGGGCGATGAAGCCACATGGTGCCCTAGGAAGAACAGGGTCATGGAATAAGGAGCTCCATTTTGCACATGACCAACGCGGAGGCATCCTCGATGACAGGTCGAAGGGAATCAAGGAAGAGGGTGGAGATGTAGGGTTTGGTGAGACTGTAGGCAGCAAGGAGGACAATGAGAAAGCATCAAATGAGAGAAATGAGACAATGATGAAGGTTGCTCAGGATGGGAGAGGGAATCGAGGAGGAAGGCAAGGAAAATGACTCAAGCTGGGTTGATGGAGATGCACGTGGGATGGAGAGACAACGAAGTTGCTGATGTACTTGCTTGTGGCCACAGGCCAACACCAAGAAAGGAGTGAGGGGGAGAGGAGAGTGGGGAGAGGATGGAAAATACAAGGCTAGAAGATTAAAGGAAGAGGAAAGAGCAGACAACGAAAGTGATGTTGAGGCTGAGGAAGCCACCAGAGGCAGAGGCAAAGAGGCGGAGGCAACAGTGGCAAGTGGGAGGGGAGGAGCAATGGTGGTGATGCATGCAAGTGGGAGGAGCAAAGGAGAGGTGGAGTTGGTGGCCAAAAAAGGGAAGGAAGAAGGTGACCGAGCGGAGGGTAATGAGGCAAGGGGATGGGTAGAAGGAGTAACGAGGAAGAGAGAGGTTGGTGGGGGAGAAGGGGGTGGAGGGAAGCTCGGAGGAAGAGGGAGGGATAGGGGGTGTGAGGAGGTGGAGGAGAGAGGGAGAATGGTAGGGGGGGTGATGGGCAGAGACTGAATAGAGGGTGTTGAAGAGGTGGAGAGAGAGGTAGGGGAAGGAAGGGAGAGAGGTGGAATAAGAGGAAGGGGGGGAGGGGAACAGATGGAGATGAGGGATAGGAGCAAGGAAGAGGGGCTGGGTGAGGGGAGGATGGCAGAAGAGGGGGATGGTGAAGAGGCAACAGAGGTAGGAAAAAGGAGGAGTGGTGGGAAGATGGAGGAGGGAAGGGACAACATTGAGAGAATAAAGAAGGCGGTGGGCAGCGGTAGGTGAAAGAGAGCACGCGCGAGGTGGTGTGGGCGTCAAGCGGATGACGTCCATGAGACCGTGTACAACACAAAGCAAGGGGAGGGGGCAGGACAGCTTATGATCAATAGCATGATAGAAAACATGGGCGACGAAGGCAAGAAGACGCGACACGAGAGAACGAGGAGAAAACGACATAGTGGAAACTGTGCGGAGGCTGCAAGGATCCCACAAGGGAGGGCGATGCAAACAATGCTGCTAAGCGTTCCCTGGGGCTGCATAGTAGAAGCAGAGAAGAGGAGAAGGAGCAGACGTGTACAGACATGGGCCACAAACATAGGGAGGGAGAGGTGATGGGAAGGAAAAGGCACTAGGAGGTAGGACACAACACAAAGAGGAAGAGAAGGAAAGTAGCGAGGGTTACAACATGGAGAGGGACACACTCGGAAGTCAGAGGAGAGAAGGACAAGGGGATTGACTACACCA
>SZWC01010583.1:1288-18752 GCA_023375785.1 Penium margaritaceum | reverse complement strand
AGGGGGAGAGGGAGGACAGGAATGAGGGAGAGGGGAGGGGAGGGACAAGAGGAAGGGAGCGAGGGAGAGAGGGAGAGGGAATGGAAGGGATCGAGGGATAGGGAGGAGGTTAATGAGAGCAAGGGAGAGAGGGAGGGGGAGGGAAAGGGGGAGGGGGGGATGGGGGTATAGATTGTTGGATAGATGGATGGATGAGGGGGATGAAGGAAACAAGGGAGAGGTACAGGAAAGGACAAGAGGAAGGGAGCAAGGGAGAGGGAGAACGAGGGGTAGAAGGAGGACGGCGGGTGCAGAGCGTGAAAAGAGGAAGCACCCAGCAAGGAGGCAGGGGGGCGAAAGAAGGGGGGCTACCTCCTCCCGTGGTCGAGCGGGGGTGGGGGGTGCCACTTGCCTTCTGTAGTAGCGTTTGCTGCTGTTGCGGCCGCGACTGCTTTTGGTGTTACTACTATTGCAGCCGCCCCCACCGTTGCCACTATCTTTGTGACCGAGGCGGCATCCGCTGCTGCCACTCTTGCTCCTGCCACCGTTGTTACCATTGCTGCTGCCGCTACTACTAATGTTGTCGCTACTATTGCTACGCCTATGCGCGCCACAGAAGGGAGGTGCGGGGGGGCACCAGCACCCACCACACGGTTGGGAGGGGGATGACCTGGAGCACGTTGAGACGGTGGGAGGGTGCCAAGCGCCAGGATGCCGAGCAACCCGGGCTCCCAAACGCCTCGATATGGGGCACCAAGCGCCAATTGTGCCAAGCGCATTGAGAGGGGACGCCAAACATGAAGGGAGGCGCCCACCACCACGGGAGGCAGCGCCGAGCGCCACAGGAGGCGCGCCAAGAGCCAAGGACGAGGGGAGGGGGGAATTAGAAACGTGTCCTACTGGGACGGGCAAGGGCGAGGGAGGAGGTAGAAGCGGAGGCAATACCCAGGTCAAGAAACCTGGCACTGATACTATGTTGAAGAGACTAAGATCGAGGGGAGGAGGGAAACATAAAGAGAGAGCTAAGGAACAATGTTGAAGCGTTAGAAACTGAAGTGAAGCAACAATGGCGAGGCAGAGCCTACATAGGTGAGTTCTCTTACGCGAAGGGACAATCACCTCACCCGCCATAGATGGACGTGTCTGTGTCGGACGGACGTGAGCATGACTGCTCTTTTTTCTAAAAATTCAAAAAACTTGCATCAAAACAACGGGGCTGGCTCCTCTTCAATCTACACTATATGAAATAATTGTGAATGGTTAATAAAAAAAAAAGGCAAAGCTTCTGATTAGTGAGTTATTTTGGAACTATTGAAAGGTACCCATGGTGTAAAGAGAAACAACACAACACTAAACATCAATGAAACTACTTGTAATACCATAACACATATTTTAAAACATGGGAGATATAGACAAGAAGTGGCTGAAGGAGAACCTCCTAAAACCTTCATTCTTAAAAAATCTAAAAACATTTGGAAGAACCTCATAGTAGGGTGAAAAACAACATGTACGTGAAATAAAATACGTTTTCAAATGCCAAGTATGTAGTTATGTACCAATTAGAACCTAATGTAACAAATATTGTATCAACATCATTTACAAGGACATTTATTTGTGTACTTTTTTTAAGTCTTGTACCACATTCTTTTTGTTTATCAACAAAGAGTTTCTTGCCTTCGAATTCTAAGGTTCATGAAAATCATGTTTTCTATCTTACCCCATTCATGTCCAGGTTCTTTTTGAATTGTTCATGTTGGCATCCTGTAAATTTTACCCTCGTTATTGAGTCTTGCATAGCAAGAGATGACTTTTGTAGTTTTTTTTCCATTAGCAAGGCCTTTGGAGTTTTAAATCCGCAAGCTAAAGGTAAAATGTGGCACAAAGGCCATGTAAAAGTTCATTGTATGAGGTTTTTTAGAATTGAACTGGTGGCCTTTCACAATACAAAAGGCGTGAGAATTCCAAAAACTATCAATATGGACGTATGAGATGGTCTCGTCCATACATCCATGCTTTGAGATGGCTTAGATGACAAGCCCGCCCTTCCCATGGGTCGTGCTCAGATTGATTTTCATGTGGTTTAGCAGCCATACCTTCAGTCCTTCTCCATTGTTGTGCCCGACGGAGCCCACCCTGCACATGGGGAGGGTGAGCGTTGATGTGCTCTAGCCCACTTGACTCTGACGTGGTCAGTGGATAGGGCTAGACTTGATGGGATTACATGAAGGCATTGCCGTGAGCCAACGTGTAGAGACTTCAATCTCGTACTCCATACCAAGATTTCAATACAAATTTTCCCACCTTTTGTGTTTCGACGAGCTATCAGTAGAAGTGTGACCAAATTCAATAGGGAAGAAGGGCCGTTGATGAAAGCTATCGCTTCGTGCATGCATTGTGGGTTAGAACTTGATAACGTGGGTTAACACTTACACAGAAGCGAGTTTGGTAGGGACTCTGATGTGACCGGAGATGCAGACAACTACCTTCAACTCGCCATTTTAAGAAGGGGAACGCGGATCGAAGTCGGTATGGGACATTGTTTTTTGTGTGTGGCTTAGACATCCTTATTGGTGAGGGAAATTATGCTACACCCTTGAAGGCCTAGGGGGCACTTATTTTACAAGAGCTTTCAGTCACTGACTATGCTTTATGTGATTAAGTCACACTTGTTTAGGTATCCACGGAACCCTAGTTAAGTGGATTGTGTAGCCGTCACACCCACTAGCCCTCTCCCCTTGGAGTGTCTTTGCCCTCTCCCCTTGGAGTGTCATCCTATCCCCCAATACACTCTTCCCTCCTTTGTATGATGGTCCAGCTCTACCATAGAAGCTTCAAGCTAGGGTGTAGTGCGAGGTGTTGCGGGGAAAGTTTTTTGTCGACTTTACATAGTTTTAAGTTGGTTCTTTGTTGGTGTAACTTTTGAATGAGTTGGTTTTTGTATGAGGATGTCCACACTTGAATGAGGTTGAGGTTGATTTTTTCTATGTAGCTCTTCATTATGTTTGAGCATGGGAGGGCAGTTGGGTTTTTAAGGCCCAAGACCAATGCACAATCATTGATTTTAATTCTAGGGTTAAATTTCCCTCTTGATCTTTGATTTTTGGTTGATTTGACGTGTTGGAGGGAAATGGTTGGAATAAGCGTGGCTACAACCTGAAATCCGCCAAAGTTGTGTTATTTGATGTCCACCTTTCACAGACATCTATTGTAATTTATTGGCTCACCGATGTGTTTTTCTTTTGGCGAAGCATGTCCGTATCCTCCCTTGATGTCGATTTGGCACTGAACTTGGAGGACACGTAAGAAACTACTTGTTTGTTTTCCATGGTTGTCATGGAAAGAAACATCTGTCTAAAAATTTGATGTAGTTTTAGATTTGGTGAACCAAGGTTTGAAAAATAGTTTAAAAAAAGCGCCCTAATGACAGGCTTTTGGATTTTTTTGCTGTGTTCACAGATAGGACGTTTCCCACATGTTGGGAAGCCTGCCACATAGACCGACATGCGAGTAAAATCAGAAGAAATAACCAGGGGTCAATTGATTCCTCAGTCACTTCTGTGATTGTTTTAGGGCATTTGGCAGCTGGCTGCTGATGTGGAGTGTTTTTGCTCTGGTGCAAAAACGCATCAAAGAGTCAGTGTTGCGACAGTGATGAATTGAGGTTAAAATCCCAAATGAAAAGAGATTGGAAGTTGACTACGACAATAGTGAAGATGCATTTTCAGGTCGCAACCCCATGAAACTAGAAAGTACAAAGAAAGAGAGAGAGAGAGAGAGAGAGAGAGAGAGAGTGACGCGTACGGCGCGACTGACAGGGAGGGAACGAGCAAGCGAGCGGGTAGCATTTTGTACACGGCACGACGGGAGGTGTCGCACAAGAGCAAGAAGGAGAGGGGGGGGAATCGGGAAGATTCGACGGGAGAGAAAATGAAAAAATGGGAGCATTAGGTGTGCAAGGAAAGGAGGGATGGACGACAAAAAAGAAGAAGAAAAAAAAAAAGTGAGGGGAAAGAGAGGTGGGGGGTGCCGTGTATGCAACAGCAAGCAAAATGGCAAGGAAATGGTGTCATTGAAGTCAGTGCAATATTCTCCAACTCGTCGGTGGAAAAAAAGAAAAAGGAGTTTTTCGCCATTTTCTCTCTAGCGAGGCAAACATGCGCAAGTGAAAGGATGCTTCATTTTAGGCAGCACACATGCCACCGAAACGTGCCCCAAGGGAGCGTGGAAGGTAAGAAAACAAGGTTCGAAAAGTGGCTGGAACCCGCTGGAAAGGCGACTTGCGTGCCCAAATCACGTTTTGGGACAAAACTAGGCTGGGTTGAGACTTCTTTTTTACTAGACCTATATAAGTAGTAACTTCCATGTACCATTTTTATGTCTGAAGATTATTCAACTCTATTCTTCCAACACTTGTGCCCAGACGTTCTCATCTTGTCTAAGTGTGAGAGACATCACTTCTTTACTGCCAAGAGGAGGAAGTCACTTTCCAAGCCAGAATTCTGCCGATTTCTTCTAGAAGGTTAGAAAGTGAGAAAGGGGGATTTATACAACGGATTTCTGCACAAGACCAGAGGCCCAGACTACAGTACGCGCAATAGAACGTGGCAAGCGTGGGCGAGTGTGGGGCGGCAAGAGAGCGGCGGGACGTCACGTGAGGCTACACGGCTCTGCAAGGTGAGCGTGGGTGACTGGAGTGGGATTTGAATGGGTGGGTGCAGGGTCGGTTGGGACAGGAACAAGGAAAAGAAAAGACTACGCGTGGAGAAGAAGAGGATAAAGGGACCTGACTCAATCTACGAGGTCAGCATCAACCGGCAAAGAGGTGAGTGAGCTTTGATGTTTTCTTCCATTTCTAAGAAAAAAGGGAAAAGTGAAAGGGAACATTTAGAAAAGAAAGAGGACGTTGAGGAATTTTGTAAAGGTGTGTGGGGAAAGAACAAGGGGTGCGGATGCTTTATGTTCGGGGGAAGGGTCCAAGGAATAATTGTGAGGATTTTATGCATTGTGGAAAGGGACTGATAGAGAGCTGACTTTTGTCGACATTCTAACGCCCTCTGCTGGGGAGTGTCGGGTGGGACTGGGTGCCAAGAGCCACGCATAGTCAATCCGCTGTGCTTGTGCTGTCTTTTGGTGTTTAGTGGATGGTGCGTTTGCATTTGACCTAGAGTTTTGGTAATGTCAGAGTGAACAAGAATATGTTATTGGTTCTTGGTTAGTCATTTTCGTTGGTGGATAGTTTTCTTGGTATCACAGCCAGGTTTGATTGGCGTGGGAAAGAAAAAAGAAACTGTTTGTTTCCTTAAAAATAAAGAAAAAAACAACGATAATGCTAATTAGAAGAGAAAAAGAAAACAGTCTAAGGAAACACTTGCTTTGATGTTTTTTCTGTTTGATGGATCATTGATTTATTACTATGTGCAAGAGTGGCCACCTTTTGTTCCTCTTTTCTTGTGTTGGGGCAGTGTTACATGTAGAGAGGAGTGGGAGGGGACGATGTTTTCTCTTTTCTTGTCCTGTCATTCAACGAAAAAAGAAGAAGAAAAAAAAAGAGAAGAAAGTGAAAGAGGCCTTAAAAAGAGCCCAAAAAAGGAGAAGGGGCCAAAAAAAAACTGAGAAGAACAAAAGATGTATACGGTCCAAAATCCAATCATTGAAAAAAAAGATGTGGTGGCGATAGGAGGTTGGGGAGTGGAGGCGATAGTATAGAGTAGAGTATTGTGCGGGCGTAAAGTGACTTGTTATGCACGTGACGTGATTGTTATTGTAATTGTTGTGACCCCGTCCGACAAAAGGGAGAACGGGACAAGTATTGTTTGTTTGGAACCCACCATTGGCAGTGGGGTGTTTTTCGTGACGTGGCACCCCGTAGTCGTTGTGTAAGGTCACCCCAAGGTCACCAAACGGTGTGACTTGGGAGATTTTTGCATTTAAACCTGTGTTCCACCATACAAGTTTGATGTTGTGATGCAACAAAGCATTGTGCACAATTGTTGAAGTGGCCTTGTGTGAAATTTTACAGTGGCAAAGGCACCTACTAATTGTAGTAGCCTAAGGCGGGGGGCGAGCCCCTCTCCCTATCGGCGGCCAGAATTGGGAGTATGTTCTAGTGGAGGTATAGCAGCGTGTGAGGAAGTTAGGAAAAGGAGATTTGGCTAACGAGTTGTCCAAAAAACTTACACAGCTCTCCTTAGGAGAGTCGAGAAAGGGTGTGGTTGAAGAAGAAAAGAAGGGGGAGGGTGAGAAGGAAGGCGAGGGATCTGGTAGTCCTCCGAGGATGGCGATGGCATTTGTGTCATTGTTAGGAGAACCCGAATTCTATACAGGTGATCAGAGTAAAGCCGTGGTATGGGCAGAGAAAGCCCAAAGTCTTTTGGCATTAGGTTTCCAGAATGTGGGGGATGATTTGAAGCTTGGATATGTCAAGAGCTACTTGGGTGGTGCTGCAAGGGAATGGGCTTCGAGAGGCAACTTTGTGAACATGAGAGATTTTTGGCTGAGGTTTGAGGCCAGGTTCAAGCCAACCACTGAAGAGGTGACTGCTCGAAATTTGAGAAAGTTGGATCGTCTCCAGCAAACTCAAGGAGAGACGGCACGAGAGTTAGCAGACCAGATCTGCCACCTGGTAGCAACATTACCGACCTACCTAGAAACAAAAACAATGGATCATTTTCTTGCTGCGCTTGATCCTGTCACCAGGTATGCAATCATTCCAACGCAGCCACGCACCTTGGAGGCTTGTGTTAGTGCTGTGGAGTGGCATGAGTATCATGCAGGTGGATTACGCAACTATAAAAAAGACGGACCGTTGCAGCTGAACATACACGTTACAACATACATACTAGCACAAGCAGGGGTGGGGATTATTCATCCACAATAGCAGCAACAGCAGACACAACAACAGCAGCAGACGCAAGAGCAATCAACAAATCAACAGCAGTAGCAACAACCGACGTGGGAAGAGATGCGGCGACTGGCAACAGGAGTGGAGAAGATGCGACTCCAACTCGCACAAGTACAACAGGTGGGACCAACGGTTCCAGTGAACCCGAGACGACATTCAGTGCTCGGTGGGCCCCCTCCATACCAAAGGCCCCAAGTGTGCTACAACTGTAGGAAAGAAGGCCATATAGCGCGCTTTTGTCTTGGACTAACCCAGCCGCCACCGGCCAACTATGTAGCAGCTCAAGAAATGTCACCAGCTACGCGCACTATAGCGAGGCTCACACCTACTGGTGTGAGTGTGCCGCATGGACGTGCTTCTCACTACGTAGGAGCAAAGGAGCCCTCAGCAGCAGCATGCATCATTGGACGCCTTGGAGGCCCAATAGCCACCACAGCCGCTACTGCAGCAGCAGCAAGTGAGGCGTAGGGGGTTTGGCCAAATGCTTGTGGCACAGGGACATCTGCACCAAAGACAATACCATCGGTAGCATCATCATCATCTACAGCGGTTATGAAGGTTGGATCAGCCAAGCCTTCCAACCCAGCAGTGCAGATGGATCAACTACCAACCAAGCGAGGGAGGGTGGACATTCCATTCACCTTGGAGGAGGCAAGGGCCATCCAGGCTGGTCAAGTGCAGCAGGGAGCATCTCATCCACTTCGAGACCGTCAGGCAAAGAATGATCGAGGGCCATACAAGGGAGGTGTAGGGATGATGCCCAAGGTATCACTGGCGAAGCATATGAAGACCACAACAGTGAAGGTGAGCATGTAGAATTACATCCACGATTGTCTTGCTACACGAGAGGAACTGGTGGGGTTGCTTGTGGGTGATGGAGCTGGTGGAGGAGAAGGAGGACAGGAAGCAGTACAAGTTGTAGTAACTTCGGCAGCAGCAGTTGGGGAGGAGGGACTCAGGGGAGAAGCTGAGCGTAAAGGGAAGAAACGGGTTCCCGAGGGTCCAGCTGAGGGGGATGAGCAAGAGGCAGTAGAAGTGGCAGCGACAATTGTAGCTGTTGAGGAGGCGATTGCTGTGCAGAATGTAGTAGGGGAGGATAGGAGGGCGGCGGCTAAGGCAATGGTGGCAGGGAAGAAGACACCTATCTTCTCCGTATGTCTTACATCCATTTGGATCGGGCCGCATGAGTTTAAAGGGGTTGTTGACTCAGGGGCCAGCACCACAACCCTGTCGCAGATGGTGGCGAGGCTCTTGGGCCTGCTGGATGTGGTGGAGCCGAGCAACGTACGCTTCTAGATGTCCAATGGCGGTGAGTTCAAGCCTTGGAGCATGATCAGGGGCGTTCCCATCCGGATAGGTGAGCTGATGCTGGAGGTGGATGTGGCAGTAACAGCAGCCATGAGCTATGACTTACTTTTGGGTAATGACTGGATTTTCCTTGCAAAGGCAGTCATTGACCAGGAGAAAAAGGAATTGCGCTTTCGATTGTCTCCAACAGAAGTGGCATGTGTGCCACTAGAGTGTGAAATTGTGCCACGCAAGGCACGACCTCCGCTTGAGCAGCCGCAGATGGTCACATTCTCCGTCGTAGCACCATTGGCCATGTGGGAGGCAGGAATGGTGCGTGGTGTAGGAGGACAAACAACAACAGGCGGGGAGTAGAGGATGCAGAATGGATCGTCGCAGCAGTTGGGAATGGTAAGAGTGGGAGCAGGAGAGGAAGAGGAGAATGAGGAAAGGGAGGGAAGAGATAATGAGGAGCATGCAGCTGAGGAGTGTGTCTACACATACTTGAACCCAACGGTAGATGAACAACTTGAGCCAGAGCTGAAGTGGCTTTACAACTATGCGCATCGCAGTCTTGGTTACTTTCAGTCGTACTACTTCAGGAGGGCGGAACGCAATGTGACAAGGGCCATTCGCATCCGTAGAAGGCGATTGGGAGCAGCAGGCCAGGAGGAACGTCTTATGGAGCAGCAGATGAGGGAGGATCTTGCAAATGCAGGAGGGGAGTATGCACCATCAACCTCGTTGGTCTTCCCCAAATCACATGAAGAAATTGCAGCAATGCTACCTGGATCCGAGGAAGCAATAGAGGTACAGGGCTCACATGTGCTGAAGAAGGTCACCAACGTGTCGGCTGGCTCAAAGCTCATGGGAGGATGGTTAGAGGAGAGCGACGAAGGGGGTGAGTCTAATGGGGACATGCCTGAGGGAAATGACGTGGGCCATGGAACTACTAGTGAGGGGAGAGCGGATGGAGCAGAAGAGGATGAGGAGGTGATGGCTGAGTAGGCTGTGGAGGAAGAGGCGGTGGTGTTTATTGAAGAGGGAGCAGAAGCAGCTCATATGGATTTCAAAGAGGGTCAGAAGGAAGAAGTTAAAGAAGAAGCAGATGGAGAAGATGAAATGGGATTAGAGATGGAGGTAAGAGAAGGGGAAACGAGAGTGGAAGAAGCAGAAGGGGACAGACGAGGAGTGGAGGGAGCACAAGGGGAAGGGAGTATGAAAGCACAAGATGAAGAGAGGGGAGTAGGAGACAATGAGAGGGGAGTAGAGGATGGTGAAGGGGAAGCAGAGGATGGTGAGGAGGAACATGAGGAGGGTGATGTGCCTGCTATACCTTCTGGTACAAGTGAAGCAGTAGTTAGGGAAGCAGCATCTGTAGAGGGTCACTCTGTTCATCCAAGGTCTGCACGACGCAGACAGTTTGCACGGAGGATGACCGGTGGTTTACACCTTTGGCCTCGACCAGCAAGGGTGGTGAAGAGCACCCTGGCAGATCACCTCACCCGTGTCATAGAGATGCGTACAGAAATCTATGACTGTGGGTATCCTCGTCAAGGGCTAGATGCAGATGCATTGGAGTTTGCATGCTGGAAGTATGGTGAGATGAAGTGGGAGCTGCAGTAAATGGATTCTGCAAGCAACAAGGAACTGAGAGATTATGCATGGCAATGGGTGATGGATATGGGGGAAGACACTCGCACCAAAGGATTCTTCTTGGGATCCTTCATTGCAGTGGTTGAGGAGGTGATGTATGTCAAGGAGCAGTGGGAGGAGCAGAGGAGGGGTGCATGCATGCCCTCATCACGCCGAGTTCATGCATGGGATGTTGGGGAGAATGGAGTTGGAGATTTGCAAGGAGAGAAGGATAGCATGATAGAAGGCTATAAGATGCTCTCCATGCTGGCACGAAGTGAAATGCAACTCATCCACAGGAAGCATCACAACTTCAACGTGGGGGCTGCTGTAAGAAGCTTCCTTACCGAGCAACCCATTGCTAATCGAGTTGTACTTGCTCAACTCCTCCTGAAAGCACTTGAGGGAACGGGAGGCCTTGTCTCTTGGGAGACTTGGGCGGAGTTTTCAGCCACCACGGACAAGTTCGTGGAGGGGAATGATGGCTCTCCTTCGCCATCTTCTTCAAGTGAAGCAGCAGAGTCATATGTAGCTGACAAGGCGGCTGATGCTGTGATTACGGATGGGGAAGCTGACTTCATGATGGAAGGGGAACTGGGGATTGATGACGAGTTGGAGCAAGACAGAGTTGAGATGGAAGAGGATGTGGGATCACGGGATGAGGCATGCCATACCTTCACTGTACATAAGGATGAGGATGAAGGGCCTGGTGTTGGAGGAGGGATGGGAGATGCTACAAGAATGAGGGGAGGAGTGGACTCCACAAGCACAAGAGGCACTGGCTCAAGTAATGATGAGGTCGGAGATGACAGCATATAGGAAGGAGGAAGTGGAGGAGGAGAGCCTTTGAGGGAGAAGAGAAATGAGATACTGGGTGAGGATGAGAGTGGTAAAGCAACTACGGAACACATCTATGACACCATCATAGCTGAACTACGTAGGAAAAGTCTTAAGAGTGAGGAGGGTGTTCGTTGGTATGCAACAAAAATAAGGAAGCGTCTCCTTGGGGACCGCACAATCCTACCAATGACTGAGTTGGGCGCTTTTCATGCAGTAGTGGAGACAGTGGCAGTGGAGATTCGCAGTCGGGAGGGGGAAATGGAGGGCAAGGTAAGAAGGGTTACGTCTGATCGGGCGTTTCTCGGAGTGGAAGAAGATAAGGAGGAATGCTTTATGGAGCATAGGCAGGGTGGGGACCAGCTCTTGCAACACATTGCTAAATATGAGGCCGAACGGAGGATGGGGCTACCACCATCGAAGAGCATCAAGCTAGCTCTCCAATGGGAGGTGAACATCCAGTACTACGTGGACTCGTGGCCATTTGACTGGTTCATCAGCCGGCTTTGAAAGGGGTTGCAGGGTATGGGTGATCTGGTGGCTGTCAACACATGGGAGATCTTTGAGGAGGTGATGAAGAGGGGCCCGCAGAAGGACAACCGTCTGGCTGCAATCTTCGGATCATCCTCTAGGTCAGTGCCACAAATGGCTTCTTGGGTGGACACGAATGAGGAGATGGATGTGGATATTGAGACCGTGGAGGTGGAGGGAGAAGCAGTGGGAGTGGGGGAGGCTCTGGCAGTAGGAGCAGTGGAGGGTGAAGGGGGTTTTGAGCATGTGGTTGAGGGATTTGGAGCAGAAGGAAGTGCTGATTACAAGGGGGACTCTGATGAGGACAGGGAACCTTATGTCAAGGAAATTGACAAGTTGTTGAGTGCAGGCTTGGAAGAGGGAGAGATGGATAATGAGGATGATGGAAAGGAACACAAGGAAGAGTATGATGAGGCAGGGGTTGAGGGCTAGAAGCAGCAACAGGCAGTCTCCATGATTGAGCTGGTGGTCAATGATGCCTTCGTGCAGGTCCCAGCTTTTGCGAAGCTGACAAAGCAGCAGAGAGCCGACCTCCAGGCATTGTGCGTACACTATTCGTACATCTTCAACTCAACGCGTGAGAAGATTGGGGATTGTGGCGTGGAGTTTATTATTGACACGGGTGACTCAGCACCAATCGCCACTCGGCCTTTCAGGATGTATCCAAAGGAAAAGGAGGTGTTAGACGGAGAGATTCAGGCATGGTTGGACCAGGGAGTGATCAGGCCTAGCTCTAGTCCTTGGGCCTTTCCTGTGGTTATGGTTCCAAAGAAGGATGGAGGTTACCGCGTTTGTATTGACTATCAAGCATTGAATAAATATACAGTGGCTGATGCGTACCCTCTTCTCAGGATCGATGATATCATTGATGTTGTGGGTGGATGCATGGTGTACAACACGCTTGATGCAAAGGCAACATATCATGCAATCAGGATGGACCCAGGAAGCATAGTAAAGACAGCATTTGTGACGCACAAGGGGCTCTATGAGTTTGTCAGGTTAACCTTTGGCCTGAAGAATGCACCAGCAGCTTTTCAACGCATCATCAACAGGGTCCTACATGGCATCACTTTTCCCATACCTTACCTTGACGACATCATCATCTTCTCTAAACATTGGGACAGTCACATCTATGACTTGGAGCAGGTGTTTTTACGCGTGGAAGCAGCCGGGTTGGTTTTGAAGGCGTCCAAGTGCAACTTGGGTGCAGACAAGGTGTTGTACTTGGGCCATATGGTGGGAGCCGAGTGGGTAGCAGCAGATCCTGAGAAGGTGGCGACAGTTGCCAACATGCCGGTACCGACGACCCCAACAGAGGTGTGCAGCTTCCTTGGACTTGCAAGCTACTATCGGAGGTTCATGAAGGACTTTGCAAAGATTGCTAGACCCTAACATGCATTGAAAAGGGTACAAGCACAGTTTGAGTGGACAGGAGAGTGTCAGCGCGCATTTGAGTAGCTCAAGGTGGCACTCATGACAGCACCAATCATTGTGTCACCAGATTTCAGCAAGCCATTCATTGTTCAGACAAGTTTTAGCTACCAGGGGATGGGAGCAGTGCTGGCACAGAAAGATGTTGAGAGGGGGGAGAGGGTGGTTTGCTATGCCAGTAGGATACTGGTCGGGGCCGAGGTGAATTATCCACCTGTTGAGGGAGAGTGTCTGGCGGTGGTGTGGGCCGTGCAGCATTTTTGACCATACATCCACGGCTCCAAGTTCACTTTGGAGACTGACCACTATGCCCTTGAGTGGTTGCATACCATGAAGAATCCAACGCGGAAGCTGGTGCGCTGGGCAATTCTTCTACAAGAGTACCAGTTTGAGGTCAGATATCGAAGGGGACATATGCGGGGAACGTGGACGCCTTGTTATGTCTTCCAGTGTAGGCTGCGAAGCAGCCGTTGGCATGTGAGGGGGAGGTGGAGACTGGCTATCCTCTCATGGGAAGCTTCATGATGCAAGCAACCGAAGCAGAAGCAGCAGATGACGAGCAGCAGACTGAGGGAGGTGAGGATGGCAGAATGCAAGCGACAGAAAGGTAGACTGATCAAGGACAAAGCAGCAGACCAGCACAACCACTACATAAGGGGATGCAACAAGTAGCAGCCATGAAAGGAAAAGGGATAGGTGTGGAGGAAGTGGGAGAAGAGGGTCAAAGCCAGGACCCTCAGCTTTTTTGATCATCACTTCGACACAGCATGGCAAAAAGAGGAGGAGGAGAAGGCCGTTGATGTTACTCATGACGTTAACCTTCTTATCTTCCTGAAGAAAGGAGATGTAATCTCATCATGGAGTGACAAGGAGAAGCGTTGAGTGCGGGCGAGAGCTAAAAGATTCTACGTTGAGGGGGATCAGCTCATGTGCCTACCGACTGGGAGGTAACCTACACGACAAGTACCACCTATTCGGCAGCGAGAGGAGATTGTGGTGCATGCTCACAAGATGGGCCACTGTGGGGTGGAAAGGAGGGCGAGTATGGTGAGTGCTAACTTTTATTGGACGGGCATTCTTCGTACAATGAGGAACATCGTTCTCTCTTACCAGGGGTGTGTCTTCACGAAGACAACCTTCATCCTGAAGATGCCTTTGAAGCCCGTGCCAGTGGTGGGACCGTGGCACAGGTTCGTGGTGGATCTCACAAATCTACCACCGACGCTGAGTGGGAACCAATGGGTGGTGGTGGTGATTGATCAGTTCACCAAGTGGGTGGAGGTGAAAGCACTCCCACGGAAGACAACATCTCTTGTAGCAGACTTTTTTCTGGAAGACGTGATCAGTAGGCATGGTGCACCAAGAGTGGAGCACTCTCACCAGGGAGGGGAGTTCCAAAAGGAGGTGAGGGCGTTGCTGCAAGCTTGGGGTGTCTACATTGAGCTATCATTTCCAGAACATCCACAGTCATCAGGGCTGGTGGAGCGTTTCAATCGCACCCTGAAGGCACTTTGGCAAAGACAACGGCAATGCACGGCATGGAGTGGGATCGGGTGCTCCACTTGGTGGCGGCTGGATACAAATTTGCAATATAGTCATCCACTAAGTTCAGCCCATTCTACTTGACCTATGCGAGGGAGCCCCGGTTGAGTTTGTTGGGCGAGCAGGCATTCGGGGAATTGCAGTTGGGAGAAGCAACGGAGCGGGAAGTGGTGGAGTACGTGGCTGAACGTGGAGCTGATGTGCGAGCCACTATCTCGCAGGTTTGGCATAATTGTGATCGCGCGGCAGCGACGCAACGAAAGCAATATGATGTAAGACGTAGTGTACCTTCAGAGAAGAGCAAGGTGAAAGCGGGAGACTTGGTGCTGTGGAATTCTTCACAGGGAGGATGGAGGATGAAGCGGGAGAACTCACTACAAGGATTGTGGATGGTTGATGAGGTGTACGCAGATGGTTGTGTCAAGCTCATTGGGAAGGATCCAGCCGGGGGCTTTGTCACCAGTCTGGAGAACGTATGTCTTGTGAATGATCCTGATAAGCACTTTCGGTGGGTGAGCTCTGTTGCACCGAGCGAGCACATGAGGGAGAAGTTAAAGAAATGGAGGAAGCGCACAACTCTCGTTGGGGAAAGGAGTGCAAGGACACTAAAGCAACAGGAAGTCGGTGTTGAGCAAGTGGGAGGAGAGAGTGATGATGAGATTTAGAACTTTCCCCTACGAAGGTACCTCTCAACAACTACAATTTCTCCAACCATAGAGGATAAGACAGCAGCGAAAGAGGTGGATCCTCATGAAGAAACTACAGATGAGGGAGAAGAGGAGGTTGGGAAAAGAGTGGATGGTGCTCAAGATAAAGAAGATGCACAGGAGAAGCAGCAGGTAGAAGTAGGAAAGGGGCCATCTCTGACTTTCAGTGAGGTAATGGAAGGTGCATTGATGGTACCAAGGGGTAGGGATGATGGGGGCAAGAAAGGGAAGGATGTGAGTATTGTAACAAGTGGGCAAGATGATGGATGGCGAGTTACAAAGGGGAGGCGGAGCGGAACAGAGAGTGCAAAAGGAGATGAGCAAGGAGAGGCGAGCAGCAAGGTTAAGAGGATGAAAGAGGGAGGTGGTGGGAGCATGGGTGGTACTCCACCGCCACCAAAGTAAGAGGAGTGTGGGAGTGTCAAATTGAGGACATCCGAAGGAGAAGCAACATGGAGGGGGAGAAGAGCGGAAAGGGGAGTCTGCTAGGCCTAAGTTTTAATGCAAGGTGGCCCTTATGGTACCGATGCTTTTCCCCAGAAGAAAATGGGTAGTCCCCTTGAAGCTATAGGACTCTTTCTACTTAAAGTAGGGGTGGTGTTATGAGCTGCGGAGCAGCTCCCTATTGAGGGGGACGTTACAGCTGTAACCAGAAAACACAAAAAGAAAGAGAGAGGGAGTGACGCGTACGGCGCGACTGACAGGGAGGGAGCAAACGAGCGAGCATGATGGGAGGTTCGCGCAAGAGCAAGAAGGAGAGGGGGGGAATCGGTAAGATTCGGCGGGAGAGAAAATGAAAAAAGGGAGGAGGTGTGCAAGGAAAGGAGGGATGGACGATGAAAAAGAAAGAGAGGAAAGTGAGGGGAAAGAGAGGGGGGGGTGCCGTGTACGCAACAGCAAGCGAATGGCAAGAAAATGGTGCCGTCAAAGTCAGTAGAACATTCTCCAACTCGTCGGTGGACAAAAAGAAAAAGGAGGTTTTCGCCATTTTCTCTCTAGGAAGGCAAACATGCACAAGTGGAAGGATGCTTCATTTTTGGCAGCGCACACGCCACCAAAACGCACCCCAAGGAAGCGTGGAAGGCAAGAAAAGAAGGTTCAGAAAGTGGCTGGAACCCGCTGGAAAGGCGACTTGCGCGCCCGAATAACGTTTTGGGACAAAACTAGGCTGGGTTGAGACTTCTTCGTTACTAGACCTATAGAAGTAGTAACTTTCATGTACCATTTTTGTGTCTGAAGATTATTCAACTCTATTCTTCAAACACCTGTGCCCAGACGTTTTCATCTTGTCTAAGTGTGAGAGACATCACTTCTTTACTGCCAAGAGGAGGATGCCGTCAGTTTCCAAGCCAGAATTGTACCAAATTTTTCTAGAAGGTTAGAAAGTGTGAGAGGGGGATTTATGCAGCGGATTTCTGCACAATACCGGAGGCCCAGACTATAGTACACGCAATAGACCGAGGCAAGCGTGGGTGAGCGTGGGGCGGCGAGAGAGCGGCGGGACGTCACGTGAGGCTACACGGCTCTGCAAGGTGACCGTGGGTGACTGGAGTGGGGTTTGAAGGGGTGGGTGCAGGGTCGGTTTGGACAGGAACCAGGAAAAAAATGACTGCGCGTAAAGAAGAAGAGGATCAAGGGATCTGACTCAATCTGCGAGGTCAGCATCAACCGGCAAAGAGGTGAGTGAGCTTTGTTGTATTCTTCCATTTCTAAAAAAAAAGGGAAAAGTGAAAGGCAGAATTTTTAGAAAAAGAGGACGTTGGGGAATTTTGTAAAGGTGTGTGGGAAAAGAACAAGGGGTGCGGATGCTTTACATTTGGGGGAAGGGTCCAAGGAATTATCGTGAGGATTTTATGCATTGTGGAAAGGGACTGATAGAGAGCAGACGTTTTTTGACATTCTAACGCTTTCTGCTGGGGAGTGTCGGGTAGGACTGGGTGCCAAGAGCCAGGCACAGTCAATCCACTGTGCTTGTGCTGTCCTTTAGTGTCTAGTGGATGGGGTATTTGCATTTGACGTAGAGTTTTGGTAATGCCAGAGTGAAAAAATGCTTTTTGTTAATGGTTAGTCATTTTCGTTGGTGGATAGTTTTCTTGTTACACTCATTCCCTTGAAACATGCAGACTTCGGAAATGGTGAAAATTTCAGGTCGTTCGAATTTCATGACGGGGGAAATGTTCGTGAAATTGACTCTCGTTGCGCAGCAATCGACCCTTGTTGGTTTTTAAAATGTCATAGGCAAGTTGTCAAATCTGCGTAGAAAGCACCTCTCTAAGCCTTGACAGCGACAGCGGGAAGAGGGAGTTTCGCTTAGATTTTTGTCTACATGTGAACTCTGCAGTTATCGCAACTCTGCGGGGCGTCCAGGCGTCCCGCCGGGACACCCCGCAGCTGGCCGGTTGGCTGGGGGAGGACAATCCCTCCCCCCTCGGCCCCCCTTGAGCGGGACTGTCCCGCAGTCCCTTACATGGGACGCACGAGGAGGGGGACACGCGGGCCATCGGCCTCCATGGCTGACGACCGGCGGGTCAGGCACGAACGCGTTCGGCAAGAAGAACCTTCCGACGCGGAATTTTTGTGTGAACGATATTGAGCAAGGGTTTTCGCGGAGTTT
>SZWC01010582.1:58283-84177 GCA_023375785.1 Penium margaritaceum | reverse complement strand
CCGCGCCCCAAACCGAGCTGGCCGGGCCTCATCCTCCGCAAAAGGTCACCTCCCTCCATTAGTCTTCTTCTGCGATTGACGGCAAGGAACTGGACAGAACCAAACAACAGCGCCCTGACAACGGGAGGCATGCTGCCCATGCTGTCCTCTAGGCTCTCATGCCCAGTACTTTGTCCCTCCCGTATAGGTGGATTTTGACGAGAGTTCTGCCTTGCCTTTTGGAGCAGTCGAGCAGAGTCACTAGCAGAAGCTGTACCAGAAAGTGCAGCAGCGTAATCCGTGGCTGCAAGACTTGCGGGCCGCAGAGCTGTTCTAGTAGAGCTCCCGGTTGCCATAAAAGGAGACAGCTCCGCCCTGGAAGCAGCCCTTGTGGTGGCCTGTAGCACTGCCGCCAGTGACTGACTGGGGAAGCGGAACAGAGGTTGTGAGTCACATCATACAAGGGCACCCTGAACAGCATGTGATGGCTCTTATGCAAATGTGCTCAACTCTTTCATGCAGGGTGTTCCACGCTGATGTCCAGGAGATTCTGGTGCAAGCAGCCGGGTGCTGGGTGTAACCGGAACGCCATGTTCAGCCAGGATCCGGAGGAACGATGGGGAGGACTTCGCCCATACATTGCCAACATGTGGCTTCTGCTGATAGCCATGACGGTGTGCACCAGCACCATACCCAAGGCAGCAGGAGTGCCGGTGCATCCATCTGAAGGTGAGGTCCATGACTAAAACCTTTTGTCCACACTGTTAGTGAAACGTGAGGTCCTACCAAGGCCGCATGACACTGATTATCAAAGTTTGGAGGCTTGGAACAAAAATTCTTACGTGTAAAACTAGATCTTGGGTCACTGTCCCAAAGCTGGCAGAGATATGGGCAGAAATTTGACTGGACTGTACATGCCAGATCCGAACCCTGTCTGGAACTACTCATGTGCCCCTGTTCACCGGCCAAGCCAGGCACACTTGCCCGTGTGCTGAAGGGCAGGTGTTTTTCCCACTTCTCCTGCCCCTTTTGTTTCGGAGCACAATAGTCTGGCAAGCAGACATAAGGCAAGCAGGATCAAGTTGCCATGATGGTGGGAGAGGAATAAGCCTCTGCAAACAAGTGTGCGACGCCGCCTAGTTAACGTGCAGCACTCGACGTGACTCGGGCCGCCCGAGTCGGGTGCAATCAAACGCGCCGACTTGCCTGTGGAGCCCGCATTAGTATCCAACACTTGAACCATTGTGTCAGCATGATTCCCACATGAGAGTGTGTGCTGACAACCGCTGCAAATTCTACATTTGTCGGCGGGTTCGGGCGTCCGTGCAATGGAAAATGTTTGTGGATCGTAGTTTAGACGGCTGGATCTCCATCTTAGCATCGACCATCTATGCACTGAGAAGAGGCCTTTCAGTTGCAGAAGTTACCCCCTGAAAACCATCACAACCCACACATTTTCCAAACTCACTCTAAATACTGCACGTGTGCTCGGCACTTCCACGTGTGCTCGGCACTTCCACGTGTGCTCGGCACTGCCACGTGCGCTCGGCACGCGTGGAAGTGCACGTGTGCCGAGCACTTCATACAAGGCTAGACAATGCCTGAGTGTTTACGAGTATTTTTTTCCCGCAAACTTTCCAGGCACTCGGTAAGGTCCCAACTTGCAGCTCGTCTGCAGAGGCTTAAAGAGGAAGACCTGGTTATAGAGGGATGCGCCAAGAGCTGTGATTTTCTGATTAGGGAAAGGCAAACGAGACTTTGGAGTCGCACATCTGTAGTTAATTATCCCGGCCTTTGCGGCACGAGAGTCTAAAAACTCGTCCAGCTCTTCTGGACGAGAGTACGGATACCCGACTAAACAGTCCTCCTTTTGTTGAAAATCATCTCAAAACAGTCTTTCGCATCATCCGTCGGTGATTTTCCAGAACAGACTACCTTCAACTCCCACTGGTCGTCGCCGTTGGATGATTCATAGGACGGCGAAAGGGAAAAAAGTCACCCAAAAAAAAAAACCTCTGTGAAGTTCGCACAAAATTTCTTCATGATCGAAACCCCCCTAGTTCTTTGATGGATGTGGTCCGCAAACCCAAGTTCGTATGTGCAATTTTTCTCGCGCGGGTGATAAGGCCCCTGCCAGCGTTACAAATACAGTGCCTCGGTGGCAGATAAGGTATGAGAAGTGTGCTCCAAACCCTCGCGACTCCGCTATCCTTAATTCACAGTTGGATGCCTCTTGAATAATACTTCTCTCTCAAACCCCAGTTCACTCGTAGAGAACTTTCATCAAACGCCAAGATTGTTCATCGCAAATAAATGGGATCTTCCAGCCGGGGCTATGACCAGTCATCGCGCAAGTTTCAGGAATTTTCTACTCCCGCTTGAAATTTTTCTTGTGCAGCGGTTTGCAAGTCATGTAGGACGAGGATTGGTTCTGTGGATGAGAATATTGTTTACCTTCGGGTTCGAACACGGGAACTTGCATTCTGGACGCCTATTTGAACAGAGTGTCTGTACTTACGCCATACCCAACTGTTCATCCGGGATTCTAAAATCCCGCTTTTCTACCGTACCTCGCGACGGTATTCTCGGTACAGTCTCGACGCGCTTCCAGACCTCCAATTTCTCTCGCAGCGCAAGTCTCTTTTGCCATTCCTTAGTTCTGATGTCGCTGGGAGACAAAATTGCAAACCAATGAGGTGAGAGCAGGGATGCATAGTTAGTTCAATCACAAAAGGTGTGCCAGAGTACGGTTATCTGCTTCCACAACATGACACAAGGCAGCACTGCCAGAGAATGTGGGTGCTTGTACTGGCCCGCCTTCACTGCTGGGAGAGTTGGGGCTCTAAGTGATCTTTTTTGGTTCCTGGTCGCTTTTTCATGCCCATTCTCTTGTGGCATGAGGAGCTTATTTTATGCTCTTGTACTGGGTGGTCTGGCCAATCCATGGGGGAATCATCCTCTGTGGTGAAGGGAAGGAGAAGTTCTCAGAGCCTGAACCTTCTAGCAAGATGGACCTGAAAGGAGTGTGTTGCATGGGTGAGCATCACTCCACAAAAGTGGCTCTTTTACTTCATTCTGAATCTGTTCCCTGCATGCAGTGCCTATACTTCAGAGCCTTCAGGACGCCTGGAAGAGGACTTTCAATGAGTGGAATGAAGTCATTTTTGTGGACTGCAACAAGGCACATGGACTTCGCTGCGACAATGAAGGACATGTCCTTCAACTGTGAGTCCTGTTTCCTGCTTGCAGGCACTGCTTTTTACTACCTCCTACCTCTCTCTGCTACCCACTGCCTCCCTCTTACCGATGCTGCCGAGAAGGCGGTGCCTGTCATTTCTGATGCTCACTTGGGGCACACGGCAGCAATGATCATCATGTGTGCCAATAAATGACTCATCCTAGATGTTTCTTCACCACGATAAAAAAAAGGAGCAGACTCGTGGAACAATAGACCCAATCATGTCACCTTGAAACGCACCATAACTTTGCTCAACCACTTTCTGTGCTATGTACCTGGGATCCCAACACGTGCTGCTGCAGTTGCTGGCCATCACAGCTAAAGGTATCCAGTTTGTGGTTGGTAACCTGAGGAAACAAGGAAAGAATGTATAGCTTGAAATCTGTTAGGCAACGTGAGATGTAATTTAGGTGAAGACTTTGGATCCCAAGACACCATTAAACAGACACCCTCCTGGAAAGTGGTACAACATGGAGATTTCCCATAAGAACTGCTGATTGGAGCTTACTGAACAGTTCCGAGTACTATGCACAGCGAGGTTAGTAAAACTTTTGCCTCATGGCTCAATGCAAACTCTGGCAACAATGCAAGCAGCCCAAGGTGTCCAATATGACCCAACGTGTCAATACAAATTTGAGGAAGTGTGCTACACAATTTGACCAGGTTATGTGGGGAAATGAAGAACACAGGTTGTCAGATTCTATGCACTTTTTTTTTTTTCTGAGGTAAATCTTGGTTAACGCTCTGAAATGCGCTTTCTATGGCTACATGGTTGACGCTCTGAAATCCCACCTTGCTGATAGAGTGTGAGGGATGCCAGAAGTTGCTGCCACATTAGTTTTTTTTTTTCCCTTTTTTTGTCATCTCCCTCGGAGAAACGTTTACTGCACAGCACTGTTGTCTTGAGCTGTGAGCTGTCCCTTGCATTTCAAGCGAGACATGAACCTTGCAACGTGCACTGTGTTCCTTTCTCTCATGGAGCAAAACATAGCTTGTGCCGTGCTTGCACTTCGTATGACCACCGTTTGAGCTGCAGAGACTTGATTCAAACCGGAATTTCTGGCAGCATTCCAGCTTCCATTGGTGCACTAACAAGACTCACAAGAATGTGAGTGGTACAGGGCTGATGGAAGTAGTACCAGTACCATGATGCACCGCGTTTGTGTAGTGCAGTATTACTACAGTACCATGGTATGACATTCTTTTTAACGTCACCAATACCGGTATTGGTAGTAGCCGGGATGGCACTCCTCTTCTCAACCGTGGTACTGTACCATGGTACTGTACCACGTTAGTCACAAAATGAAAATTAAAAAGGTGCATGTGGAAGGGTACCACATTACAAAGAAGCAAGCTGATTGTGTATTTATGGCATCAATTCAGTGCTAAAGATGCAAGACCTTCGCATGTGATTGTTGTGAAAGTAAGAAAACACATGTGCGTACTGCAAACAGCATACGTAGCCAGCTTTCCAATGCGCAACATCAATGTTTGCTTGCTTGCCCCTGGTGAGAAGGTGATAAAACGGGCAATCACCCCCTCTTTCCTGCAAATACCTGCCACCTTCCATTGGTGTGGGGGATCCTTGGCGGCCTGGGAGATGCGTTCTGGACCTTCCTCCGCTGGCTGGCGTAGAGCTGTCTCGCTCACGGGCCTCACCAGTGCTCAGTTGAGGCTTTTGAGCACTGGGCCTAACAGACAGTAGAAGTCCTGGCCCAGCGCGCCTCCCTTGCCGCCGTCCAAGCCCGGTGTGCCACCATCTGCCACTACACTGTCCTCCATTGAAGAATCCTTTGTGTCTCAACTCTCATTTTTGTGGTTGAAAATAGACGAACTCGATTGCATCGTCATGCACTTCTGGCCGTTCATTGACAATGGTTGCAGATTTGGAGTGGTAAAGGTCGGCGAAATGACATGGCCATGAGTCTGAATCATCATCCCAGTGTCCACAGCTGCTTGTTTGGATGTCACCTACTTGTCCAGCTCACAATGGTGTGACTCAGGTCAACTGTGTTCAATATCAAAATAGGATCTGGCGCATGAAAGGAAATGGATAAATCTATCAACCTGTAACATGTTGTTGGTACATTGCAGGATGCACAAGTGGCCATGGATGCAGAATGTTTGTGTGGAACTAGGATCGCTGATTAATGGCATGTAATGAAGTTGGGTCCATGAGCACTGAAATGATACGTCTTTCTTATTTCCCAAGGAATACAGTTTATGTGATGTGAGACCTCCACTTGAGTGGAAGAATGGTCAGGGATAACTTGGACCCATGTGAAAGAAAACTTCGTTGCACCTACCAAATTTCTCCTTTGGTTCAACCTTCATCAATCTATGTTACGGTAACAGGCTGTAGCATGTCACTTGCATTTGAAGCGAGACCTGAAATATGAAATGTAGACTGTATTTATCTTCTTTTTAGTTTCATTGATATAGAGGGAATACATGCAAAGCCGCCCCTGACTGACACAACTTCGGGGTATGCGAGTGCATGCAAGCGCCGCCACACTTGGCACAATGAGGTCGACTACAGTGGGAGACATGCAAAGCCGCCCCTGACCGCCACAACATCAGGGTATAAGTGTGCATGGAAATGCCGCCACCATCGGCACAATGAGGTGGACTGCAAAAGCTTGTAGTTAAGCTTTCCACAATGTCGGCTCAACGCTGTACAAGGCAGAGAGTGTGAGGGTTGACGGCACGCGTCCCTGGCGGGCGATGGGAGCCACTTCGCCAAGAAAGGGGGCCAAGGCTCTGGCGTGGGTGGAGAAGAAGAGCCTGACGGCCGTGCACTAGGCCTGGATACTTGCAATGGAGATACACTGAGCAAGGGTGCTCACCTCCCACTTTGTCCAATGGGAAAAGACCTCCGTTAAGCACTGTCGTGTCCCACGTGAGATGCAGACCTTGGCAAGGCGAGCCAAGAACACCCAAAACTCATCTCCCAGGCCTCCCGGGGTCTAGGCTAGGGGTCGCAGGTGGTGTCCTCTTCGCGGAGCCTCCCTCTATCGCATCACCTTCTCTTGCTCGGCAGCCGTGAGAGCCCGACCAGGCCTTGTAGCCAGCTGTCGCTGTGCATCATGACGTCCAGCACCCACATGATGCACAGTTCGTGGTCAACCAGGGTTGACCACCTCAGGTACCCTCAACCCCAGGCAGTGGTAGCACGTCCTTGGGCTCCATATGGACGGTGAGGCAGTGGCCAACTCGTCTCGAATAGCATTGTGGACAAGCCAGAGTGGACCCTTCTCGTCTCACGAGGTTACTTTTCCTTGCTCCACGCTGTGGAGTCCCACCTGCTCCTGGTGTGCGAGGGGTAGGCCGAACCATAGTGGACATGGATTAGCCACAAACCTGCTCACTTTTCCCACAACATAGCAGATGTCCGGAAGAGTCCCTACCATGGCGTACATGATGCTATCCACGACAGACTGGTAGGGCATGTCTTCTATCTCCCTTTGTTCTAGTTTGTTTCTTGGGGATATGGAGGCCTTCAGCTTTTTATTGGTCGTCATTGGGGAGCCAATAGGTTTGTAGTCTTCTATGTGATAGCACTTCAGTAACTCACCAATGTATTTGGTTTGATGAGGTTGATGGTGCCTGTTGCTCGGTTGCACTAGATGACGATCCTAAGGTAGTACTTGAGAGGATCCATGTCCTTCATCTTGAACGTTTTATCGAGGTTTGACTTTAGCTCATCGAGAAGCTCAACCGAAGACGAGCAGATCATCACATCACCCACATACTGTGCAACCAGAATCAGCCCTCTCCCATTATCACGCAGGTACTTCCTCGAGTAGTTCTGGCAATGCGCAAAGGAGAGACAGTTCATGAAACCGTCCATCTCTTCGTACCACATCCTTGGGGCCTGTTCCAGCCCATAGAGTGTTTTCATCAACTTGCACACCTTGCCCTTTGAGCTTTGACTCCTTTGGGCACCTCCATCAGCACTTCCTTGTCGCGTTTTCTGTAGTGGAAAGTTGTCTTTACGTCCATCTTGTGTATCTCCAGGTTCTTTGTGGTTGCAATGGAAAGGAGAGAGTAGATGGGGGAGAAGGCCACGACATGTGCAAACGTCTTGTTGTACTTGATGCTTGGGTTTTTTTAGAACCCCTTAGCCACTACCCTCGCTTTGAACTTTTCAATTATGTCGTCTTGCTTTTTCCTCACTCAAAGGACCCACTTGGATTGTACCATGTTGACCTTGTCAAGTATATCCACCAGTACCCACATATCATTCTCATCAACTGAGGTGAGCTCGCTATCCACTGCCTACTTCTACCTGGCTGGCCCGGGCTATTTATCACCTCCGCCAATGTGGATGGCTCTCCCTAAGCCATGCACAACCAGCTAAGGTCGGTCTCACTATCTTCATACTGCAAAGGTGTTTTCTTTGGTCGCAAAGTGTGCAGGGATTCTGTCACAACTTTGTGCTCTACTGCAAGTGCTACCACAAGTGGTGGTGTCATTGTCATCATCGGTAGAGTCGTCAAAATCAAAGTCAGACTTAGGAGCCCCCGACGCCTAGGTATTTGTGTCCATGTCAGATGTTGCATCATCATGTGCACCTGTGTCCCAATTCCCACCACCTGTTGGCAAAGCAAGCCAGTTGCCGGGTGCACGGTCTCCAAACTCAAGCAACACTATCCACTCTCCCATCTTGGGAGCGAGGATCAGGTCAAGCAGCTCTCCCTTTCCAAGAGTACATTCATTGAACTCAACATTGTAGCTCCTCATGAGCTTGCCTCCTACCTGGTCCCAAACCTTGTAGGATTTCTGTGACATGTCGTACCCAACCATAACGCACTTCTTGTAATGTGCATATAGCTTACCTCCACCGTCTCCCAATACTCACCCAAGACCGTGGACTCTTGGAACTTTAAGCGTGAGATCGTGGTTGGTGTATAAAATCTTGATGTCCTTGTTTTTTAGGGCCAGAGCTTCCTTGTTGATGAACACCACGGTCATTTTCTTGTCAATGATTTGTGGGACCGAGAGCAGATTTGATTCAAAGGAGGGCATGTGCACCACCTTTCGCAAATTGTCCTCCTTAGCACAGTTCACGTTGAATGTGATCACATTCTCCCCTTCATCCATGACTTGGACGACGCCACCGTTTGCACACTTGATGCGCATGTGTGATTCTGCCATGAAGACAAATCTACCTGTTTTTTTAGGAGTGGTGGTTGGTGCGGCATTCAAGGAAAAAATGTCCTAGGCCTCAGGAGCACTGCCCTATTCATGGGTAACCATTCAACCATCATGTTAATGAACCCCTCCTTCCCACCCTTGTTCTTGCCCTCGTTCTTGGGGCTACGGCATTCCCTAGCCCGGTGCTCAACCTTGCTTAGTTGCAACAATTGCGGGGCTTTTTGAACTCTTCCTGCCACCATTGCCTTTCTCTCCACCGCCACCGCTTCTGTTGGTGCCTGGACCGGAGGAGGATCTTGAACCTTGTCCACCAAAGCGAGAGGCAAAGGTTGAAAGGTTTACCTCACTACTACTACAGCGCATGAACTCTTTGTGGATGTGTTTTGACAACCTCATATGTCAGATATGCTTCATTCCAACCGGCAAATATGGTGATCAAACACCCTTAGCATTTTGGTAGTACCATGATGAGGATCATGGCACCCATGTTAAAGTCGAGTTTCCATTCCAATTGTTAGACCTCTTGCAGCACGTTATCAAACAACTACAAAAAGAGGCATTGATTTTCCTTCGCTCACCCTCATCGACATCAACTTGTGGAACATGAACAGTCCGTTTGTGATGGTGTTCGATAGATACACCCGTGACAGTTTTTTCTAGGCCTCATTGGCTGACGTGCATCATGTGATGCGGGAGTGTTGGGTCTCGTCAATGGACTTCACAAGTAAGGCGAGAGCCATGTTCTTCATCTTTCATGCCAGAAGGGCAGACGCCTGCATAGCCACAATCACAGAGACCTTGCTCTCTTGCACTCCTGTGGAAGACCGTGGTATCGCATAGCAGCTCACTTTTATTCGTGCATGCAGTGTGGCCCTTCCGCTCATTTTCACAATCGTTGTCGAAACAGAACCAGCAGCATGTTTACTTCTCAGAGGCTGCTGTGGCACGAGCCACAGAGGCAGCAGTAGTAATAGCCGCAGCAGCAATTGGAGCTGCTGTCGAGAGTGGCAGCTCGCCGGAGTCGATGATGACGCACTTGTTCTTCGGGCGGTCCATGTGGTCGATGGGCTGGCCCTCAATCGTCTTCACCACGTCCATACCCTTCACCACCTCCCCAAAGACCACATGCTTGCCTTCAAGCCACGGCGTCTTGAGAGTGCAGATGAATTACTAGCTGCCGTTGGTATTGGGTCTGGCGTTGGCCATGCTCAACACACCCTCACCCGTGTATGAGAGTTGGAAGTTCTCTTCGGGAAATGTTGCGCCGTAGATGCTCTTGCCTCCAGTGCCATTTCCTGCGCTGAGGTCGCCTACCTGGATCATGAAGTTGGGGATGAGGCGGTGGAATGCTAATCCTTTGATCCCAAAACCCTTCTCGCCAGTGTTGAGGGCCCGGAAGTTCTCAGCCGTTTTGGGCACGATGTCGCCGTACAGACCCATCACAATGCAAACAACCTTCTCCCCTCCATTCTCTATGCCGAAGTATATCTTTCTCATCACCACTGGCTCTACAGCAGTACGGGCCACGCTGCTCCACCTCCTCGCGGGCGCAGCGGCAGTGTTAAAAAGTGCCACTACCATGGATGCCGTTTGGCGTTTTCCTGGTTCGACCACTGGAGAGTGGTTGGATGTCTGATCTGATTGCAGATTTGGACTCCCTGGATTCTGCCATGCGGTTTTGAGCTTTCAGTTGCTCGATGTGGTTGAGTATTCAGAAAGTTAGTACCATCCAAAGTTTGGGTGGTCTGCGGGTGGAATCTGGGTCTCCGTCATTGGTGACGGGATTATTCCACCATGGTGGTCCGAGTTCGTCTCCAACGAGCTCCAAATGCACCAGGGGCATAAAAGAAGTGACCAGGGGGATCTCCTTGACCAGGATGAACTTCTCCTTGACTTCTGGGCGAGGAAAGGCACTCCGACGGGTCATCGTCGAAGCGCCTCCCGTTGCCTAGCGTGCAAGGCACGGTGGGCGGCTCCACCAAGGGTTACTTCGACGGCCGTAGTAGGGGCTCTACTGCTCCGTTTTGGGCGTACTTAGATGCGTTGGAAAGCTTAGATCACAGGCTATAAGAATCTAATGTAATATCACCAAAAGAAAAAAACCATTAATGATTCGCAGCCTTTCTCAGTTTCCACAATCTGTGTTTTGCCAGAATTCTGTACTTGGTGTTGTGGCGATCCAAAGCACACACCTCCCTTGGAAGTCTCTTTGCACTAAGAAGCCGTGCACACTTGGGCAGTTCAGGGCATGCCAGGACATCATTCCTGACAAAGGGTTATGGGCCCACAGCCCTGACCTGCCTACCAAGACGTTCACGACTTCCGCAACGCAGGGGAGTGTCGCTCCGGGCGACGTCGCCGTCACACTCTAAGACTGTCCTTCGCAGAAGTTCAACATGGCGCAGAAGCCGGAGTCCTCGCCCATTCAAAAGTACATGGGCGGCCCTGGATTTGGGCTGTGGAGGTGGCATTTTGAGATCTACCTCGGGCACAAGGGACTGCTGGAGCTCATGAAGGGCACGGAGGTTCAAGATGCGAGCGCAACGGACGAGGAGAAGAAGGCCTTCGCGAAGAAGAACACGGAGGCGCTGATGCTCCTCTTGTCGACGTTGCATTCATCTCAGTGGGGCTATATCCATGGCTGCGAGCTGGCAGCCGACGCGTGGAAGAAGCTCTGCTTCATTCACAATTCAACATCCCAAGCCAACAAGATCTTCGCAATTAAGTGACTCTTGACGGTGAGGATCGAGGAGGGTGAGGACGTTATTTCCGCCATGCAGCAGATTGAGTCTCTTGCCTCACAATGCAATAATGTGGGATTGAGGCCAGACTTCAACTCATCCAGCAGCTTAATCAAACACAAACATATGATTGGATCATGCACATACAGTGGAACAAGCATTAGGCCTCTCCCACCATTGCGCATGTACATGCTCGGGTCAATTTGGCGACGCGCGAAGGAGAGACTGGTCATGCAACCGTCCATCCCTTTCTACCATATTCATGGGGTCTATTTCAGCCCGTAGAGCGCTTTCACCAACTAGCACACCTTTCCCTTTGGAACTTTGACTCCTTTGGGCACCTTCTTCAGCACATCATTGGCGAGCTTCCCTTACAGGAAAACTCTCGTGACATCTATATGGTGTATTTTTACGTTCTTTGTAGCCGCAATGGCAAGGAGAGGATGGATGGAGGTAAAGGTCACCACGGGCGGAAAAGTCTTCTCATACTGATAGCCTGGGCGTTGGGAAAATCCTTTAGCCACTATACTCTCCTTGAACTTTTCAATTATGCCATCTTGCTTCTTATTCACTCAGAGGATTCACCTGGATTCCACCACGTGGGTCTTGTCGAGTCTAGCCACCAGCACCCATGTGCCATTCTCATCAATGGAGGTGAGCTCGCTGTCTACCGCCTCCTTCCACTTTGTCACACCCGGGTCCTTCATGGCCACTGCCACTCTGGATGGCTCTCCCTGAGCCATGCACAACCAACTAAGGCCGGTCCAATCGCCCCCATAACGCAAAGGTGTTGCTTTTGGTCACAAATTGTGCCAGGTTACTAATGCGGCTTCCTTCTTTGCCACTGGTGCTACCACAGGTGGTGGTGTGTCATCATCGTCATCGGAAGAGTCAGACTCCAAGTCAGACTCAAAACCCCGGATGCCTTGGTATCCTCATCCATGTCCAATGCCGTTTCATGATGCGCACTTGCTCTCCCATTCTCACCATCTGCTGGCAAAGTGAGCTAGTTGTCGGGTGCTTGGTCTCCGGACTCAAGCAACATTATCGATCGTCCCACCTTGGGAGTGAGGATCAGGTCCAGGAGCTCTCTCTTTCCAAGGGTTTGTTCATCAAACTCAACGTCGCGGCTCCTCACGAGCTTGCTTGCTGCCTGGTCCAAAAGCCAATAGGCTTTGTGTAGCATGTTGTACCCAACCAAAATGCACTTCTTGGAACGTGCGTCCAGCTTGCCTCCGCCTTTTCCTAATTGGATACTCGCCCATGCCTTAGAGGCATTGGGTTTCTTTCCCGATTTTGCTTTGTGTGGGGTCTTTATCTGCTTGTCTTGCTCCTTTCTATGCTTTCGCAAGGCAGTTTTTTTGTGAGGTTCAAGAGGTAGCTAGCCATTGTTGCTGCTTCAGCCTAAAAGCAAGGTGGGAGTTTGGCATCGAAGAGCATACTTGGCACCATGCGATGTAAGGTCTCCTTCATCCTCTCGGCCACGTCGTTGCTTTGAGGATTGTAAGGGGTGGTTTGCTCATGGCGGATGCCATGATGCTTGAGCCAAGGCTTGCATGTATCGTACTCACCCCCATTGTCACTTTGGAGTGTTCTCAACTTCTTGGACATTTACCACTCTACCATTGCCATGAAGTTGAGGAGCTTCTCCTCGACCTTTCCTTTAGTTTCGAGGAAGTAGATCCACAAATTGCGAGTGTGGTTATTGATGAAGGTCAGGGAGTACTTGATTTCTCCATTACATGCTGTGCAGAATGGTCTACACACGTCACTGTAGATCTGGTCTAAGACATTCTCCGCTCATTGACCTCCTCTCCCAACAGCTTCTTCTTTGCCTTCACTTGTAGGCATGGTTCACACAAAGTGCACCCTTCTCCGTACTTCATGGTGCACCCTTCCATTTCGCGGACCACCTCTTGCTCCTGTATCTTCTACAGTGTGCTGTTGGCCATGTGGCCAAATCGTCAGTGCCATAGCTTAGATTCAGTGTCTTTGGTTGATGTGGCGGCCGTAGCAGTCATCGACGGTGCATCTTTCAGCTTCGGTGCTACTTTCTCTGTGGCACATGCTAGTCCCTCATCTGACACTTTGATGACGTTGGTTTGAAGTACGTGGAAGCCATCCACTCCTGGAACTGGAAGTGTGAGGTCTTTTTTGGTGTACAAAATCTTGATGTCCTTATTTTTCAGGGCCAAGGCTTCCTTGTTGGTGAACACCACTATCACGTTGTGTGTGATTTGTGAGAATGAGAGCAACGTTTCCGCAAAGGATGGCATGTACACCACCATTTCCAGATTGACCTCCTTCTCGACACCGTTCACGTTGAACGTGATCACCTTGTCCCCTGCGCCCATGTCTTGGACGACACCGTCGTTTTCACACTTGATACGCATGTCTGATTTAGTCATGGAGACAAATCCACCATTCTCTTTTGAGGAGTGGTGGTCGGTACATGAATTAAGGGCAAATGCCCAAGGCCATAGGAGCGTTGCCTCCTTCATGGGTAACCCTTCAGCCACACGTTGGTAAGCTCCTTTTTCTCCTTCCCACACTTGTTTCTGCCTTCTTTCTTGGCACTACAGCAATTCGTAGTCGAGTGCCGAGCCTTGTCACAGTTGTGACAGTTGCCGGGCTTCTTGGTACACTTCTCATCACCATTGCATTTCCCTCCACCGCCACTCGCTTCCGCTGGTGCCTTGACCAGAGGAGGAGCTTGCACCTTGTCCACCAAAGCAAGATGCATAGACTCAATTGTTTGCCTGACTTCCACTTCGTCACATGGACTTGTTGCAGATGTGTTCCGCGACAGCCTCATACGTCAGATTTACTTCCTTCCAACCTCCAAATACATTGATCAAGGACCCTCAGCTTTCCAGCAGCGCCATGAGGAGGATCATGGCACGCATGTTGGAGTCAAGTTTCCATTCCATTTGCTAGACCTCTTATAGTATGTTGTCAAACGACTACAAAAAAGCGGGTATCGATAATCCTGCACTGATCCTCGTCAAAATCAACCTTTGGAAGATGAAGAGCCAGTTTACGAGGGCAATCGATTGATGCACCAGTGAGAGTTTTGTGTAGACCTCAACGACCGACATGCATCCTGTGATGTGGGAGTATTGAGTCTTGTTGATGGACATCACAAGCATGACAAGATCCATGTTGTTATTCATTGTCTATACTGCAAGGTCAACTGCATGCGTAGACATTGTCACATCAGCGGGTGCTGTCTTGGTCCCTTCTAGGATGTGGAGGTAGCCACGTGCATTCATGACAATCTCAAACTGCCATTTTGACAAAGGAAAACCTATCCGAGTGAATTTGGACATAGCCACCTCGAGGCGAGCTTGAGCCTCATCCACCATTTTTGGTAGTTGTTTGTCTTCTCTGTTGCGCTGGTACTCTGTTTTGTTGAGGTCGTTGATTCTGATAAGGCTGTTGAGTGCAACCATCGTCAAAGGTGTAGTTGGTTTCATTGCATACCCCTCCCGCCAATGATCACCAAAGGTGATGTTGCCATCGTGACAAAATAGACTTGGGGTCGTGCCACCTTCTAAAGGGGTAGAGCTTTATTTAGTTGGGGCTTCAGGGTCTTTTCCAACATGGACATAGCCATTTCTTGTCCCCTAGTCCGCCACGTGCGCGCACCCTACCCGAAGCATGCGATGGAGGCGATGGATCAAACTAGAGCCGTGTAATCTTCATATCACTATTATACCTATGCATCCTCGAAAACCACGCGCGAGTTGGTCTTTGAAGCGTGCCTTAAAACCAAAAGTGTGGACCCATAGCCGTTCGTCAACGTGCGAGATAGCAACAGTCTAGAAATCGGGTCCCGATATGGGAGACCGCCTACCGTTCTTTGTATTCCAACCAAGATAATATATCAGAGTAAAATGAGGGATCCTCACTTTGGATTTGTTCAGTTTACAACCTCACGATGTCTGCATGAAGGTTTTTATTGTCTACCCTTGGTTGGACACTCTGTGAGGAGTCTCAAGTGCAAGATCTGTAAATGAATGCATGCAGGGTTCATGATTTTACAATGGCAAACCTTTGCTAATCCCTTTGCTCGTAGTGGCTCCGCTGGAGCCAACATCAACCTACAATCCTACTTGGTGCGTTCGAGACCGCCAAGGGTCATTCTCAAAGCAAGCTCTAGTAAGCTTCTTAGAAGCTTCCTATCCCATTTTTGGCCATGAAGAAAGTTGCGCCCGTTGCGGGGTTTGAACCCGCGACCCATGATGTCAGTTCGTGTTTCAACTAGGCTACAAATGTATGCTTCGTATGATGATGTGGAGGGGACATTCCCATTACGGGCAGTGCATTCGTGGCCTATCTTTGAACAAACCAAGGGGACGTACTCCAGAGAGCAGTTCATGCATTGTCAGTCCGTGGAGTTAGCTAGCCAGCCAGTGCACAAGGTGCATAGCATTCAACAGAGCATGCCTCTTGCACCAGGGCCAGGGCGTGGTCAAAGAGTACCCGGCCTAGTTGGTTGCACTGGCGAATGCTGCATGCGCTCTCTAGGATAGCTGGTACATCAACATAGAAAAGGAGTAGCTGGGCGGGGCAGAGGGAGAAGTGGTGAAGGTAGGGGGCCCCGGATCCCAGGCGTCAGGAGAGCAGTGTTGTGAACTCTCACGCCCTCTCCACCTCCTTGAAGGCATCGTGGATGTCGAATCAAAGCAGCTTGAAGGATAGATTTATGGCAAGGACACCCCTGATCCCTCGTTCCAATAGAGATGCGTTGTCAGAGACACCCACGCCATACTAATGGGTTGGAGCACGGAGTTGAGCTTCTCCTTGCCGCAGAGCAGGAGCAACTTCCCCACCTGCCGCATTCACACCCTGCCCACCATGACCGGGCGCACCCCTTCCTCCTCTGATGCTCCCTTCAGCACCAGGATGAGGCGGCTGCGGCTGATGCAGCAACGCGGCAGGGAGCCCTTGAGCATGTAGCGGAGAACCCCCCCAAGAGCCTCCACAGCCGCTCAAGAGTCCAGGACGAGGTAACAAAGCAGGTCCGTAGTAAGGCCTTACGGCCCCGCACTCGAGCTTAGCGGTGCTTTCCTGAGCATCTCCTCCACCATGGCGTCTGTGATCATGTCCGCACCCCCCTCCCCCGATGGGTCGCAGCCCGACACCGAGTCGTGCACAGGGAGGAGGTCATTTTGTGACGCTCGCAGAGGGCCATGATGGTCACAACCAGGCCTGTCGCTGTGGGGTGGTCCTCAAACTGCTGCACTGCACGGGCAAACGCATCTGTGTGGGAAAGACTCGCTGCTCACCGTCATGCCTCGGCTCCTTCCTCATCGCCACGAGTGTGGAGTGGGAGATGACCCGGGTATAGGCAGGAGGGCGCACCTGCTCCAGTGTCTCCACGAGCAGCCCCGCCCAGTCAACGCCCTCAAAGCGGCTGCACCGCTCAAGAACCACATCATCTCTCCCCCTCAACTTGTGGGCCGGGTCCCACCGCTCGCTCCGGAGGCACCATCGGCGGCCAGAGACGAAGGAAGGGTAAAAAATCTGCTCCTCCAGAGGAGGGACGCGGAATAGGAGCAGATGGAGGTGAAGCACGAGCATCCAATGGCAGAGGAGGTTCTGAGGGGTAAGAGAGGTTCTTGTGGCCCAGGCGCAACATCGACCAAAGATGGCGCCCACGAGCTGTTTTGTCTCCCCATATCGCCGTGCGTACGCCTTGGGAGCCTCTATTGGCTGCTCCCCCTAGCTCGGCCTGGTTTGGGTGGGGCAAGACAGACGCTCACGTACGAAATCCTTCAAAGCCTCTGAGGCGGGCGTGACTGTCAGCTCGCAGGTCCAGAGGAGCCTGAGGCGTGGCAGGGAAAGCGTGTGTGCTCCCTGGAGAGCCACTTGTTGCACGCCAAGGAGAGCCTCCCGGCCCAAGGACAACAGGTTATCAGGGAAGCCGGGGCAATCTCTCTGGCCGTGGTGCGTAGGCTGTTTTCTCTGTTTTTTTTTCTGTTCTTTTGGGGTGTCCAAGCAACTCAATTTGCAAACCCGATGCATACCCATAGAGCTTGTACATCTCAGCAAAAAACACATCCCAAAATCAGACATCGGAGTCAACGAGAAAGAGAAATCGGCCAATGCTCATTTCTAAACAGAAAGTACTGAACTCTTTCACAGAGACCTTGCTCTCTTGCACTCCTGTGCAAGACCGTGGTATCGCATAGCATCTCACTTTTATTCGTGCATGCAGTGTGGCCCATCAGCTCATTGTCACCATCGTTATCAAAACAGAACCAGCAGCATATTTACTTCTCAGACGCTGCTGTGGCAGGAGCCACAGAGGCAGCACTAGTAGTAGCCGCAGCAGCAATTGGAGCTGCTGTCGAGAGTGGCAGCTCGCCGGAGTTGGTGATGACGCACTTGTTCTTGGGGCGGTCCATGTGGTCGATGGGCTGGCCCTCAATCGTCTTCACCATGTCCATGCCCTTCACCACCTTCCCAAAGACCACATGCTTGCCTTCCAGCCACGCCGTCTTGACAGTGCAGATGAATTACTAGCTGCCGTTGGTGTTGGGTCTGGCGTTGGCCATGCTCAACAAACCCTCACCCGTGTGTGTCAGTTGGAAGTTCTCTTCGGAAAGTTTGCGCCGTAGATGTTCTTGCCTCCAGTGCCATTTCCTACGGTGAGGTCGCCTACCTGGATCATGAAGTTGAGGATGAGGCGGTGGAATGCTAATCCTTTGATCCCAAAACCCTTCTTGCCAGTGCAGAGGGCCCGGAAGTTCTCAGCCGTTTTGGGCACGATGTCGCCGTACAGACCCATCACAATGCAAACAACCTTCTCCCCTCCATTATCTACGTCGAAGTATATCTTTCTCATCGCCACTGGCTCTACAGCAGTACGGGCCACGCGACTCCACCTCCTCGCGGGCGCAGCGGCAACAGACGTTGACACGCGTGACAGCGCCGAGCAAGAAGATGTCCCCTGGAGAAACAAGCTGGACGCTACCAACGCAACTAGTGTTACTGCCGCTGCTGGATATGGGAGGCGGCGGACGCAATGGCGCTACGGCGCGTCTGTCAGGCAGTGGCCGCGACGGTGGCTGTGGCTGCGGTGCTCATTTGCAGTGCAACTGCCTGTGCCTGCGCCAGAGCCATGGCTGCTGACGTGTGTTGCACGGTGACGGTGACGGTAATGGTGATGGTGGAGGGGGCGGCGGTGAAGCACGCAAGAGGAACTTGGGGCGAGCTAGACGGTTGCAGCACACGCTTCGAAGCAAAAACACTACGATAGGCTTCGCCTATCCCAATGGTATGAGTGGACGGCTGTGACGTAGGAGGCCAGGGTTCAAGTTCAGACGGGAAAATCTGCCTGGGCGGCTGTTGGGCCCGGGCTGGCCAGGGCTTAGGTCAAAAAATTTAGCAGCTGCCTTGGGGGCCTATGGTACCAATAGGATGGCAAAGCTCATTAGACCCCATCACAAAAAAAAAAAGAACACAACGAAGTACTAAAGGAAAAAAGAGGCGCGAAAGGGTGTAGGCGCGGTAGTGGCAGACGAGGGATGGTAAACCGCGGTATTGAGTATGGCGGTACCAAAGTACCACAGTACTCAAGTACCATGGTACTCGTGCCATGCTATACGATATTTTTGGTGAGTCAATACCGATACCGGTACCGGTATCACATTGTTGACATGGTGTGCCCCTTGCCATGAGTGCCATTGAGTGTACTTCCTGGTTCGACCACTGAGGAGTGGTCGAACACCTGATCTGACTTGAGATTTGGATTCCCTGGATTCTTCCATGCAGGATCGAGCTTTGAATCGCTCGATTTGAGTGAGTATTCAGAAAGTTAGCCTAGCCCGAAAATCGGGTGTTTGGGGGGTGGAATCTGGTACCCGCCATGGGTGGCGGGATAATCCACCGCCAGTGATCCGAGTTCGTCCCCAACGACCTCCAAATGCACCAGGGCCATAAAGGAAGAAACCAAAGAATTCTCTTTGACCAGGGTGAATTTCTTCTTGACTTCTGGGTAAGGAAAGTCGCTTCGACGGGTCATCGTTGAAGCGCCTCCCGTTGCCTAACGTGCAAGGCAAGGTGGGCAGCTCCACCAAGGGTTACTTCGACGGCCGTAGCAGGGGCTCTACTGCTCTGTTTTGGGTGTGATTGGATGCGTTGGAAAGCTTAGATCACAGGGTATAAGGATCTGATGTAATCTCACTATGCTAAGTAACAAAATTGTGTTTCGATTCAGTTATACTGAATGTGACGTGTTCTGCCCACTCACATCCGTGATCCTTGTGCTCCACACTCTTCACCATTGGTGACCCTTGGCTGCCCCAAACCTTGGTAGCGTGAACCAGTGAGAGCTAGACATCCTAGAGGGTGCCTCTACACCCACTAGAGCCAACAAAGGGTTATGGGCCCATGTGCCTAGAAGGACCCTAGCTTTACAACGTTCACGCTACCGCCGCGCACCATGGCACCGACCGAGCAAGAGAGCATCGGCGTCTCCAAGTTCGACGGGCTTGGCTTCCACCTTTGGAGGTGGGATTTTGAGGTCTTCCTTGATGATAAGGGCCTGCTTGAGCTGGTCAAGGGTGAAGAAATTGTCCGTCTGGATACCGCGACGGCGGAGGAAGTGGAAGCATACAAGAAGCGCAACAAAAAGACGCTTGCTTTGTTGGTGTATGCGCTTGCTCCGACGCAGCGCTCCCTCATTGAAGGATGCACGGAGGTCGCGGAGGCCTGTAAGAAACTCTGCATCATGTACCAGTCCACCAACCTTGCTAACCAGCTCTTCGTCTTCAAGAGGCTCGTCACCCTCCGAGCTAACGAAGGCGACGACATCATGGAGATCCTGCAGGAGGTCGAGTCCCTTACTGCCGAGTGCATAGCCACCGGGTGGAAGGTCGACCCTCAGCTGCAAGCCATGATCCTCCTTCTGGCCTTGCCGGACAGTTGGAGTCCCATGATCACCGTCGTTGGTGGCTGGTCCGCCGATGAGCTGAAGTACCCGAAGGTGGCTGAGTACGTCCGTAACGAATGGATGCGGCGTGGTGGGAGAGAGAGAGTGGGGTAACATCAAGTTCTGCCTATGCCATCCACCCTCAAAGTGGAGGGGGAGGCAAGAAGGGGAAGGGTGCTAACCAGGGTACTAAGAGAGGTGACAACAAGGGGGAGTGCTACAACTGTGGCAAACAGGGCCACTATGCATGCAACTGCCCCAACAAGAAGTCGGACCAGTCCAGGAAGGGCGGGAAGAAGGACACCCAAGCCATGATGGCCAGGGAGTCTACCGACTTGACAGATTTGGAAATCATTGTGATCGACTCCGGATCAGGCCGCCACACACAATGCAACCGGGCGGCATTCGTCACCTACGGCGCCACCAAGCGGCGTATGACAGTGGCTAACGGCAAAATAGAGTTGGCCGCGGGCGAAGACAATGTTCGCATCGAGTTGGTGGTGAACAAGAAAGTCATCCTCTGCACCATCTACGACGTGCTCCACATGCCCAACTTTGGGGCAAACCTGCTGCCAGTGAGCCGCCTTACCGACAAGGGACTCGAGGTACTCTTCAACAAGAAGGAGGCGATCATCCGGAAGGAGGAGGACGGCAAGGTAATTGCACGTGGCAAGAGGGAGGAGGACCTGTACCTTCTCTGTACCAAGGTTCTTGCCGATGGGGTGAGGACTGACGCCATCAACCTCGTGACGAAGGATGAAGGAAATCTGGACCTATGGCACCGCCGCCTATGTCACATCGCTCCCTCAACTATGAGGGACATGGCGAAGAAGGATGTGGTGCGGGGCCTTGAAGTCAGGGGCCTCGATGCAGCCAAGAATACTGTGTGTGAGCCATGCGTGGTGGGCAAGGCGACACGACAGCCATTTGATGGCAAAGGAATGTGTGCATCAGCGAATTTGGAGGTGGTGCACACGGATGTGTGCGGACCGTTTGAGCCTTCCATTGGTGGAGCACGCTACTTCGTCACCTTCATCGACGACCACAGCCGCAAGCTCTACCTCTACATCATCAAGAGGAAGAGCAATGTCTTGTCGTGCATGCACGAATTTGTGGCGGCTGTGGAGCGCCAAACAGAGTTGAAGGTGCAGGCGTTCCTGAGCGTCAACGGCGGCGAGTACGAGGGCTGCTCGGCATGGATGAAGAGCAAGGGGATTGCGTGGCAAAAAACTACGCCACATTCTCCGCAGGAGAACGACGTCGCCGAGAGGGCAAACCGTACCATCCTCAACATGGTCCGGTCCACGTTGAGTGATGCCGGCCTCGCGCAGCGGTACTGGGGCGAGGCAGCACGGACAGCGGCGTACATCATGAACCTGACGCCGACGAAGCCGCTAAAAGACGCGGAGTCCAAGGTGTGGAAGACGCCACAAGAAGTGTGGAGCGGGAGGAAGCCAACTGTGGTACACCTCCGCATGTTTGGTTGTGTTGCACATGCTGTTGTGCAGGCACGGGAGGGGCGGGGCAAGCCGGACCCGCGGACTCGCCGGTGCATCTTCGTCGGGTACGAGAGCGGGAGCATAGTGTACCGGCTCTTCGACCCACGAAGGCAGCAGATCGTGAAGAGTCACGACGTCACATTCGACGAGGCCAGCCGTTGGACGGACAAGGATGCGGATCTCTCCAAGCGTGGGGAGTGGCTGCCACTCCTTGAGGGGGAGACGTCGGAAGACGCAAAAGAGGGTGACGTCCCATCGGCTCCAGCCGGCGAGAATCATCCGGGCGATGTGGGAGCGGCTGATTTGCATTCAGCCGAGTCGGACAATGAGTCCAAAGCGCAGGCAGCAGTGGAGCTGAACAAAGAGGTGGGGAGTGAGCCCGAATCTCCACGGTCCCCGAGGGAGGGGGAGCAGGCCAGCGATGCAAGTGGCACCGTGAGGGGGCAGCAGCAGCAGCAGCAGCAGCAATGGCAGCAGCAACCTCAACAGCAGCAGCCCCGAAGAAGCGGACACGCAAGGAGGACAGGAAAGAGGTACGATGCCGCAGAGGGTATCTGGATTGGGCTCGCTCGAGCGTTCTTTGCGCAAGAGGAGCCCGAGACCGTCAAGGAGGAGTTGGAGCGGAATGATGGGGCTGAGTGGGAGGGAGTTATAAAAAGTGAGCTCACCTCCGATGAAGAGAACGGCACTTGGCAGCTGATTGACAGGCCGGAGGGCGCGAAAATCATCGGCTCCAAGTGGATCTTCAAGAAGAAGCTCACCAAGGAGGGGAAGGTGGAGCGGTACAAGGTGCGGCTGGTCGCGAAGGGGTACGCCCAGTGAAAGGGTGAACACTACGATGAAACCTTCGCGCCGGTGGCGAAGTTTGCCTTCATTCGCTCCATCCTCTCGGTGGCGGCGGTGCGCGACTACGAAGTCCACCAAATGGACGTGAAAACTGCGTTCCTTAACGGACAAGGAGGTCTACATGGAGGTGCCGGAGGGGGTGGACGCGCCGCCGGGGAAGGTGTGTCGGCTTTGCAAGGTGCTTTACGGGCTGAAGCAAGCACCACTCACGTGGTACTCGAAAATGGACGGCTTCATGGCCGAGCTTGGCTTCAAGCGCTGTGAGGCGGATCGCAGTGTGTACGTACGGAAGCAGCCGGGGTTGCACCAGATCGTGGTAGTCTACGTGGATGATCTCATCCTCGTGTCGTCGGACATGGAGGAGTTGGTGAACCTAAAGCGGCAACTAGGCGGTCGGTTCAAAATGACCGACATGGGTGAGCTCGAGTACTACCTCGGCGTCGCCATCAAGAGGGACCGCAAGGCAGGCACGCTCGAGATGGGACAGGCAAAGTATGTGCAAGAGGTGCTCCTCCGCTACAACATGTAGGAGTGCAACCCCATCGGCACACCCATGACCACCACGTGTGAGCTAAGCTCGAGCATGGGCCCGAGCACGGACGAGGAGGAGGAGATGGCAGGTGTGCCATACCAGTCCGCAGTGGGGAGCATCATGTACGCCATGGTGGCGACGCAGGCCGACCTGGCCTTTGCGGAGGGCCAAGTGAGCCGCTACATTGCTGACCCCGGGCCGCTGCATTGGCAAGCGGTGAAGCGGATCCTCCGCTATCTCAAGGCGACAAAACAGTCCCGGCTCATGTTTGGAGGGGTAGCGCGTGACAACTCCCTTGAATTGGTCGGCTACTCGGATGCCGACAAGGCTGGTGATGTGGATGACAGAAAATCAACATCTAGGTACGTTTTTGTGCTTGGTGGTGCAGCGGGTTCATGGGCAAGCAGGAAGCAGGACTACGTGGCGCTGTCCAGCACCGAAGCGGAGTACATTGCGCTCGCGGAAGCCGCAAAGGAGGCGGTGTGGCTGAGGCGGCTGCTAAAGGAGATTGGCGTGCCGCAAAGGAAGCCGACGGTACTCAATGTGGACAACATGAGTGCCATCAGTCTGACCCAGAACCCGGTGCTGCACAGGAGGACCAAGCACCTCGAGATCCGTCATCACTACGCGCGGGACTTGGTGGCGAAGGGAGACGCGGCTATTGTGCATTGTGGCACTAAGCGCATGCTCGCCGATGCCATGACCAAGGCACAACCCAAGGACAGGCACGACGCGAGCTGCATGGAGCTCGGTCTGCACTGTGAAGTTTAAAATGCTACAGGTTCCAAGGACAGGGCATCAAGGCTACGGTACAAGGGGGATATTGTTGACATGATGTGCCCTTTGCCATGAGTGCTGTTGAGTGTACTTCCTGGTTTGACCACTGAGGAGTAGTCGAACACCTGATCTGACTTAAGATTTGGATTTCTTGGATTTTTCCATGCAGGATCGAGCTTTGAATCACTCGATTTGAGTGATTATTCATAAAGTTAGCCTAGCCCGAAAATCAGGTGTTTGGGGGGTGGAATCTGGTACCCGCCATGGGTGGCGGGATAATCCACCGCCAGCGATCCGAGTTCGTCCCCAACGACCTCCAAATGCACCAGGGCCATAAAGGAAGCAACCAGAGAGTTCTCCTTGACCAGGGTGAACTTCTCCTTGACTTTTGGGCAAGGAAAGGCGCTTCGACGGGTCATCGTTGAAGCGCCTCCTGTTGCCTAGCGTGCAAGGCAAGGTGGGCGGCTCCACCAAGGGTTACTTTGACGGTCGTAGCAGGGGCTCTACTGCTCTGTTTTGGGTGTGCTTGGATGCGTTGGAAAGCTTAGATCACAGGCTATAAGGATCTGATATAATTTCACTATGCTAACTAACAAAATCGTGTTTCGATTAAGTTCTACTGAATGCGACGTGTTCTGCCCACTCACATCCGTGATCCTTGTGCTCCACACTCTTCACCATTGGTGACCCTTGGCTGCCCCAAACCTTGGTAGCGTGAACCAGTGAGAGCTAGGCATCCTTGAGGGTGCCTCTAAACCCACTAGAGCCAACACGCATTACCAACGGTACTCGTAAATTCCTGTGGTATTCCAATCGTACTGCGGTACATCCTGTACCGTCGATTGTAAAACTGTTTTTTTGAATGGGGAAACTGACTAATACAGAAATCCTAGCACGAATCAAGTTATAATCCATTTCAAACGTGTTGAACAGGCTAAAAAATAGTGATTTCAAATGCAACTTTGCGAATTTTGTTGTGAGTTTTGAAGTAACGTGGTATGATATTGTGGTACGGTACCACGGTACAGAAGAGGGGTGCCCCTTGAGGTGGGTACCGATACCGTACTGGGTACCGCTAAAGGAATACCGGTACCGCGGTACCACGATACCGCGGTACAAAACTGCGGTATACCGCGGGACCCGTAGTACCGCTGCCATCCATGTGGCAGAGGCAGAGGCAAACATTAATGAAATGAATGGCAACATTGCATGGTACAAACGTTGCATAAAATTCTCATGGCACAAACATTGCATGACATTCTCCTGTTCCATATTGAAACCGGTTGAGCTGCAGATTCTTGAACAATAATGGATTTAATGGCAGCATTCCAGCCTCGATTGGTGCCCTGAAAAAGCTACAGTATCTGTGAGTGCTAGAGTTGGCAGGAGGAAAAGATGGAGTGGGTTTTCTAGGGACATATTCATATTAATTGGTAGATGTACCCTGACAAGTGCTCTGACAAAACTAACATTCCTGTGAGTGGTTGTGCTGTGAGGAGGCGAAGACTCAAGGATTTTGGAATTCAAGAGAACGATTGCCAACTCCTGGCGGCATAAGCATCAGAGTTGATGCACTGCTGTGTACAGAACCACATTCTATCCACACCATGCATATTTGTCATGCCACGGAGATCCCCACCATTCACCCATCGAACAAGTCCCTGGTAGTTCGTGTCTTGCCTCCATACTATTTTCCTACAGTGCTAGATCAACTTGGTTGCACCATTTGACCAGTTAGTGCAAAAGCTTGGAACTATGCTCTCTATCCTGCCCTTAAGAAATATAGGCTTGGAGACTTTAAGGGATGAAGGTTGGCCAGCTGATATGGCCATGCATTGTGAACCACTGTCCACTCCTCCAATTCCTGATGTCACTCATCTCTCCAGCTGACCACGGTTGTCTACAGTGTCCAAGAAGAATGTGTAGCCTGGTGTAAAAGGGGTGCAGATTTCTGGCCATGACATGCTGTTGGAAAGTTGCACCATGAACTGGTTGTCAGAGATGCAGAATACATGTATGGCAGTGAGATCTCTGATTGGTGAGATCCCATGGTGATTCATGCATGAACAATGGGCTGATACATTCTTCTCTGTTTGCAAGGCATGGTTCTGCCCGTATTATACGGAACGTATTATTTGGTCCTCAAATTGAAAATCCCATATTTTATTGCCTCCCTTTTGGGCT
>SZWC01010582.1:38701-56411 GCA_023375785.1 Penium margaritaceum | reverse complement strand
CCCCTAACCCCCTCCACCTCCTCCGCCTCCTCCGCCGCCCCTTCCTCCGCCTTCTCCCCCTCACCCTCCTCCGCCTCCACTTCCACCTCCACCTCCACCTCTTACGCCGTTTCCGCCTCCTCCGCCTCCTCCCCTTCCACCCCGCCCCCTCCGCCTCTTCCTCCCCTCTGGGTGTTCTTTGATGGTGCCGCTGACGCTCGTGGTCCTCGGGCGGGCGGGGCTGGGGCTGTGCAATTTGACCCCCATGGCGTCTTTGTGCGTTGCGCATGGCTGTACGTCGCAAGCTCAACCATGAACAATGAGGCAGAGTATGCGACGGTAGCTTGGGGATCATCCTGGAAAAGGAGCCAGGTCTGCAACATGTGTTCTTTGTGGGGGATTCTTAGCTGGTGGTCAACCAGCTCCGGGGCCACTACAGCATTAAACTGGACCGTTTTCGTCTACGCCCAGACGCGGCTTTGGAGGCCACGCGGGGCATCCAGCGGACCTCGTTCCATTGGGTACCTTGTGAGAAGAACATCATTGTCGACCGACTATCTGAACTGGAGCTGGTTCTGTCGGCGACTAGGTAGGTTGTGGTACCGTGTGTCCCTGGAGAGGTGCGCAGCTTGGAGGGGACAGCCTTGCTGGATGCCGCCGACCTGGTGCGAGAGGGTTTGGAGGGTCTCATGGGGCTGGGGGAGCGGTCGAGCCTGCCCATGATCTCCTCATCTACACGGTATCGGAGTGTCTCGCGGATGTGTGTGGGGAGCGACTTGGTGGGATGGTAGCCGGTCAGGTGGGTGTCATCCACTCTTCTCTCATCTCGGCACCTGAGTTTAAGCGGCACGTGTACGGGGAGTTGCGCCAGAGGGTGGCGGAAAGTTTTGAGTTCTACTTGACCTGGTTGGTGGGTTCTTCCCTTGACGCGGATGCCATGCGTGTACGTTGGTTCGTCCTGCTCCACCTTCAGGTCCTGGTGTGGGGGACAGAGCTGCCAGAAGAGCACGACCAAGGGCTGGGTTTGGGGCGTGGGGAGGGGCGACATTGTCCCGAGCATGAGATTGTACTGGAGCGATGCCGCAGGTTTGTGCTAGGTGACTGGGTGGTTCTTGTGGAGGAGGCGATGCAGTCCACGAGGGCCGCATTTCGCCTTGCCAATCCAGTGCAGCCTACAACTCGCCTGCCATTGGTGCAAAGGCTTGTAGCGACGGAGGGGCACTTGTGGCAAGTAGTTCGCATGGTGCACAGGGGTGCTCCAGGCCGATGGGTGAAGATGCTCTCGTCGCGCCCTCCGGCCGCTGGTACGGAGAGCACTTGTCGGGCTCTTCATGATCGTCATCCCCCGTCGGTGCCCCCGTTGGCCCCTTGGATTGCCCCCTTCGTTCCCCCAGAGGGCCTTCTCCTTGCGCGGTCATAAAGGATCTGGTTGTGGAGGTCTTGCGGGAGGCACTGCGGGGCTTCGGGGCCGGCCCAGGGGGTCTGACTTGCGACATGCTACATGACCTCATCCTTATAACCCCGGGTGAGCTTGAGTCTTTGACTGCCGTGGTTGGTCTCATCCTTGCTTGGGTGCTGCCACGAGAGGCAGAGCACAGTCGCTGAGCAGGAGGGGGTTTGACCCATTGCAATGGGCGAGGCACTGTTCTTGCTGGCTGGTCGGGTCTTGCTATTACGGGATAAGGAGAAGATCACGAAGGTGTTGCAACCTTTGCAGTTCGGGGTGGGCGTGTCAGAGGGGGTGGCACTGTTGGTGAGGGGGATGCGGTGCGCGACTCGTTTTGGCTTCTCCGCCTCGACGTCCGCAACGTGTTCAACGAGATGGAGCACCATTACATGTTTGACGCGGTGCGTGACAGGAGTCTTGGCTCTTGGGTGCATTTCCTACACCAGTTCTACACGTCCCCTGGGCAGCTGTTGCTCTTGGGGGTGAGAGCGCCCGCCAACCTGAAGAGTAAGTGCAGAGTGCGGCAGGGTGACCTGTTGGGGCCTGTTCTCTTCCACTTGGCCCTTCTACCGGTCCTAGAAGTAGGTGCGGCGACGTTGAGTGGCGTGACCGGGGATGCGTTGGAGCACGTTGGGGCCTTCCAGAATGAAACCAAAATTTGCGATGAGGGGGAGGCCTTGGCGAGGTGCTTCTCTTCCATGCTCCGGCTAGCCAGTGGTTAGGGGCTTCGGGTTCAACCAAAGAAATGTTGCCTGTGGCGGCGGAACAGGGTTGTTCTCCTTGTGTGTTGGCAGGATCTCCATTGACAATGGAGGGGGTGGAGCTATTGGGCTGCCTTGTTGGGTCTGCTAGCTTTTGAAGGGGCAGGGGGGAGTGGTTGTGCGAGCAGGCACGTGAGCTGGAGATGCTACCGCGGCTGGAGGATCCGCAGGCCGCGGTGACGATGCCTTGGCCTTGCATTGTGCTGAGTGCGGACTTCCTTATTCGCGCTCTGTTGCCACATGCCGACTGGTTGCGGGTGCTGCGGGAGTTTGAGTCCGCAGTGTGGTGTGCTCTCTTGAGCATCCTGGGGGTGGTGGAGGCCCCACCAGATATCCATGCTGGCGCTCTGCAGGGGTTGGCACAGCTCCAGGCACAGTTGCTGCTCAATGCCGGGCACATAGGCCTGTTTGCTGTGGAGCCGAGGGCGCACCTTGCCTACGCATGCTCTTCTGCGGCCTTGCTCCACTCTCTTCATGACCTCTTTGGCCGCCACCTCCGTGCGGATCATGAGATGGAGTTGTGTCCTTGCTAGGAGGAGCACCTGCAAGCTTCTAGTGTTGCACACTTGCCCCTGCTCGAGTTCCTTTGCTAGTGTGCTGGGTGGGGATTGTACTAGCAGCTTAGCCCGTCCTTCCACTTCTAGCATCTTCAGTGATTGGAGGAGGTGGAGATTGTCTGGGCTGCACTGTTCCCGGAGGTGTGCGTGGCTATGGTGCGGAGGTGCTGGGTGGTTGGGTCCCGTGGGGCTGCTCTCTGGCTCCAAGACAGCTCTGCAAGTCCTGGCGATCGCCTCTACTTGGCCCTGGCTGACGTCCGCCACCACGCCTAGCCTTCGCCGGGTCTACCACTGGGATACCCCTCCATCCATGGCTGTCATGGGCTCGTGCCGACGGACGTCACATGCCGTGCGGGGTCTGAGCCCAGTATTTGCGTCCACCATGCCATCAGAGACGAGCTGGCGGAAATTTGCCGGGAGCATTCCCTGTGAGCGATGGTGGAGCCGGAGGGATTGTTGCCAGGGGGGGCTTCAACCGGATGTCCTTCTGTTTGATTTGGCCCAGGCCACGATGTGGGTGGTGGACGTCACCACCGTGGACGCCCAGGCAGACAAGGTGAAGGAGGAGGTGCAGGCTCTCCCGACGGTGGAGGCCGCAAAGGAGAAGCATTACAGAGCCGCCCTTACGTAGCAACTGGGGTACCGGCTGCGCAAAGTGGCTTGGGAGACCTTCGGCGGTCCTGTCCTGGATTGTTGGCACTTTTTCCATCAGTTGGCGGCATTTTGCCTAGAGAGGGGTCGGTGCAGGCGCACTGAGGCTCACCAGCCGGGGTGGTTGGCGCAGGCGGTGTCCTTGTTTGCGTAGCGGCTATCTGTGGCTGGGATTCGGCAGCAGTGTCACGTGCTCCGCGACATTGTCTTGTGGTGTGGTGGTCTGCACCCGACGTCGGGCAATGCCGTGTGTGTTGAGTTGCCTGGTCGTGGCCCCTTGGCCCTCTTACCCTATCGGACATTTGCCACACTGTGTCGTTAGATGGCGAGGAGTCTCCTCGGTCCTTGACTCTTGTTTTCCTGCTTTTCCTCTCCACCTCATTGTGCCGTGGGTGGCTGCATTCGCATGCTTTCATACCCCGATGTTGTGCCGGTCATGGGCGGTGTTTGCATGTCCCTTCTCATCGATCAAGTTCAAAAGCCAAAAAAAAGGGGAAAAAATGGCTCTGCCCCGCAGAGATCCCAAAATTCCACCACGCTCAACTGGCCCAAAGAGACATGAAATCAACCTTTTCCGGTTGTGGCTTCTGGGACTCTTTAAGAATGATGCTGACGGGCAGGATGACCGCATACTGGCTATGGATGTCAGCAATGGCCATCCGCTGCACCAACATAGCCACGGTCCACTGAGCCCAGCACTGAAATTCCTCCGCCCGGCAATAAGGCAGATCCTGGGCCAGGCAGATTCTGTCCGGGCAAGGAGGACCCTGCACTGACCCTCTAGGCCACCCAAAGTCTCCCATGCAAGGAGATGCACAAGGTAGCCACAGCATGGACCACCGCTGTACTTGGCTAGCTTCACCTCCTCAGCCGCCTCAATTGCCTTCCTGCGCTCTGTGGCCCTTGGCCCCTACAGTTTCACCATTGTGTCATTGAGCCCCCAATAGGTGCCGGAATCCGATCCTCCAGAGATAGGTCAGCCTGCAGCCCCCCAACCCCCCCGCCAGAGGTGGGATCCCCTGATGCTCCAACTGCACTGGCAGCCGGCTCTCCCTCAATATGTTGGCAAGTTCATCAAGGATGGCGAGATGGACACACTGTGTTGCACCACCACACCATGGCCACCGGGAACCCGCCGCCGAGACTAGGCCATCCAACCAGGCAGGAGCGAGGGGGTACACTGGCAGCCCGGGCCACACCTGAACATGGAGGAGGAGTTAATGGCCGCAACTACTTCCATTCCTGCACCCTCGATGGAGTGGCCTGCAGCCACAGCAAGGTGCCACTCATCACTATTGGCCAGCTCCGCTGCTTTGCATGTCATGTGCAGCCGATGCTCTGTGCACTCTGCTCCGGTGCGTCTCCTATGCAGCCGCTTTGATACTGGGCCATCCGCCCCGGCCTCTCAATCCACCAAACTTTCTCGTACACGAACCACACTGGAGTCATCTGCTGGTAGAGGCCACTTCAGGAGCCCTGATGCATTGCCTCGACAATGGAGAAACCTGGACTGGCAGCCGGTTCTCCCTTGATATGTTCATCAAGTTCATCAACGATGGCGAGATGGACACACTGTGTTGCACCACCACACCATGGCCACCGGGAACCCGCCGCCGAGACTAGGCCATCCAATCAGGCAGGAGCGAGGGGGTACACTGGCAGCCCAGGCCACACCTGAACATGGAGGAGGACTTAATGGGAGCAAGTACTTCCGTTCTTGCACCCTCGATGGAGTGGCCTGCAGCCACAGAAAGCTGCCACTCATCACTATTGGCCAGCTCCGCTGCTTTGCATGTCATGTGCAGCCGATGCTCTGTGCACTCTGCTCCGGTGCATCTCCTGTGCAGCCGCAGTGATACTGGGCCATCTGCCCCGGCCTCTCAATCCACCAAACTTGCTCGTACACGAACCACACTGGAGTCATCTGCTGGTAGAGGCCACTTCAGGAGCCCTGATGCATCGCCTCGACAATGGGGAAACCTGGAAATCCAGCCGGGGCAGTTCCCAACTCAAAATCAACCCACAGAAGAGCAAGAAGCTCAAACAAATGGTCTGCCCAAAAGAAGGGGGCGAAACCTGCATGTACAAAAGAACCAATCGCACAAGCGCATGGAAAAGGGGCAGGAAAAAGAGGCTCCAAGCAGCCACTTCCTAAAAAAAGTGAACGGACGCTGGACCTACCAACATGCCAGTTTCTGCCGGTTGAAGCTCACCATACCGCCAACAGGTGACCTTGCGACCCGGAGTTGGTGGAGCACTGTGTCCCACTCTGTGGTGTCAAGCCTGTGCAGCATGAACAGCCAGTGTGCCCCAGGAGGGAGGGAGCGCACCCAGAAGTCCACTCGCAGCACCACACAGAGGCAGAGCAGTGTAATTGCTGCCTGTACCTGCTCCATCCGGCCCAGCTGAAACAGCTTGCGCACCTGCTACAGAAGCCACTCATCCCCCGACAACACCTGGGAGGACTTCGAGCGGACTGAGCTGCCCAGAAACACCAATCCGTCACGTCTTCATGATAGCTTCACTTGTGAGAGAAGACCCCCCTCCTCTGACTGCTGTAGTAGTCCCTTCCTCTTTTTTTTTTTCTCCTGTGTTTCTAGAAAGAAGGGTGCCCCCATGGGCTGACACAAGTATGTGGTAGAAATTCAACCGTAGAATAGGGTAATGCCATCACCCACAGCACAACAGGCTAGGAGATAACAGAAAAGAAAGAGGATACAAGGTTCAGAATACTGAGACCATCTTCTCCCCCTTCAAAGTCTTAGTGTAGCAGAATTCTGAGAAGGGAACAGGACCCAGGGGCCATGAAGTTGGCGGTGGTGCGGACAAGTCTGTGCCCAGAAATATGTCCAAACCCCATCCAACAGATTGGACCAAGGATGCCTAAGAGCATGCGGCCAGGAAGTGTGCCCTTGGCATAATTGCAAAGAGGCCCACCCTGCCATTGCCAGATGGCAATTGTATATCTAGTCTCACGAGGCTTTTAAGGGTCACCACATGGGATTCCATGAAGGCCTCCACCACCCTCAGAATTGTTAAAAACAGTCTCTACACGGAAGAGAAAAAACTCATACAAGACCCTCAGAAATTCCGGATGAAGGGGCAGAACACGTACCCAAAAGTTGGCCTCAGGAACAAAGCATTGGCGAACCGTTGTCATGGCTGCCTGGGAACCCTCCAAGTACTGCAACATCTGCCACTTCTGGGGTTGATGAGAGGTCTGTCATCCACATTATGGTCACTAGAAGTAAGCTTTAACCTACAATGAAGTGAGAACTAACCATGCAGTGTGCGCTGTGTCCTTACATGCATGGTACATGACATAATTTATGCCATTGTTTGAGCTGCAGAATCCTGGGTTCTAATACACTGACTGGCAGCATTCCAGCTTCCTTCGCTAATTTAACAAACTTGATATATCTGTGAGTGCTTTTGACACCATATGTTTCCTGGTTTCAAGCTAATGTTGTTTCCTCTTTTGCTTCAACTTTTGGCTTGTGACAGCCTCTGTCTGCTTGTTGGTCACGTGTGCGCATGCAAGTTGTTGTTGGGAGCTTTTACACACATTTGACAAAGCACATTTACCAGACAACACGCTGTGCCTGCCATTCTCCCTTGGTGCACATAACTCGATTTGTTTATGGTAAGTGGATCCACGTGTTCATGGGGAAACTAATGCCTTCATTTGCATCACTGTCTCTCAAGAGGAAGATGACACAAGAAAATGGTCTCACTGATGGCGCCGCCGACACTCGTGGTCCTCAGGCGGTGGGGCTGGGGCTGCACTTTTTGACCCCTAAGGCGTCGTTGTGTGCTGCGCATGGCTGCACATCGCAAGCCCGACCACCAAAAATGAGGCGGAGTATGCGATGGTGCACTTGGGGATCGGCCTGGCAAAAGAGGCGGGTTTGCAACATGTGCTCTTCGTGGGGGATTCTCAACTTGTTGTCAACCAGCTCCGGGGCCGCTACAGCATCAAACTGGACCGCCTCCATCTGCACCGTGATGCAGCTTTGGAGGCCACGCGGGGAACCTAGCGGTCCTCGTTCCATTGGGCCCCTCGCAAGAAAAACGCCATCGCAGACCGACTGTCCAAAATGGGGTTGGCCCTGTCAGCGCCTCGACAGGTTGTGGTGGAGGGTGTCCCTGAGGAGGTGCGCAGCTTGGGGGGGCGGCCTTGCTGGACGCTGCCGACTTGGTGCGAGGGGGTTTGGAGGGTCTCTAGGAGGTTGGGGGAGCGGTCCGGCCAGTCCAAGACCTCCTCATCTGCACGGTCTGGGAGTGTCTCGCGGATATGAGCTGGGAGCGGATTGGAGAGGTGGTAGCCCACCAAGCGGGTGGCAGCCACTCTTCTCTCATCTTGGCACCTGAGGTTCAGCCGCGCATGTACGGGGAGTCGCGCCGGAGGGTTGCGGCTCTCTTTGAGCGTTGCTTGTCCTGGGTGGTGGGTCCGTCCCTTGACGCTAATGTCATGCGCGTACGCTGGTTTCCCCTCCTCTACCTCCAGGTTCAGTTATGTCGGACGCTGACGTCGGAAGAGCGAGGTCAGGGGCTGTGTTCGGGGTGTGGGGAGGAGCGTTATCATCCCGAGGACAAGATTATACTGAAGCGCTGTCGGAGGTTTGTGCAAGGTGACTGGATCAGTCTTGTGGAGGAGGCGATGGAGTCCATGAGGGCCACATTTTGCTATTGCCACTCCCTTGCGGCCTACAACTCGCCTGTCGTCGGCGCAACGACTTGTAGCAGCAGAGGAGCAGTGGCGGCGTGCAGTTTGTATGGTGCACCGGGGTGCTCCAGGCCGAGGGGTGGAGACGTTCTCGGCGCGCTCTTCGGCTGCTGGTACAGAGAGCACTCGTCGGGCTCTAGAGGAGCGTCATCCTCTGTCAGCGTCCCCGTTGGCCCTTGGATTGCCCCCTTCGCACCCCCGGAGGGCCTTCTCCTTGATGTGGTCACGGAGGATCTAGTTGTGGAGGCCTTGCGAGAGGCACCGGGGTCTCTGGGGCCGGTCCAGGGAGTCTGACTTGCGACATGCTCCGTGACCTCATCCTTGACACCCCCGGTGGGCCGGAGTCTTTGACAGCTGTTGTTCGTCTCATCCTTTCCGGGGTACTGCCGCGGGAGGCTGCCACATTGTTTGCGCGCAGTTGCCTTCTTCCATTGCTGAAGGGGGACACCGAGGAGGAGGGGGTTTGACCCATTGCCGTGGGAGAGGCATTGTTCCGGCTGGCTGCTTGGGTCTTTTTGCTGCGAGATATGGAGAAGATCACGAAGGCGATGCAACCTTTGCAGTTCAGAGTGGACGTGTTAGAGGGGGCAGCGCTACTGGTGCGGGGGGTACGGGCCATCTTGGGTGCGCATCCCTCGTTCCGGCTTCTCCGCCTCGACATTCGCAACGGCTTCAACGAGATTGAGCACAATCACGTGTTTGAGGCGGTGCGTGACAGGGGTCTCGGCTCTTGGGTGCCTTTCTTGCGACAGTTCTACACGTCCCCAGGGCAGTTGTTGTTCTTCGGGGTGAGTGCCCGGCCTTCTTGGAGAGCCAGCATGGGGTGCGACAGGGTGATCTGTTGGGGCCTGTTCTTTTTGACTTGGCACTTCTGCCGGTCTTGGAGGCGGGTGCGTCAGAGTTGTGTAGCGAGCAGGGGGTTGCGTTGGGGCACGTCGAGGCCTTCCGTGATGACACCACCATTTGCGCACAGCCAAAAGCTTTGGCCAGGTGCTTCTCCTCCATGCTCCCAGTGGCTAGCGACCAAGGGATTCAGGTTCAGCCGGAGAAGTGTCTCATCTGGCGGCTGACGGGGAACGCTCTTCCAGGTGTGTTGTCAGGGATTCCATCGACAGTGGAGGGGGTGGAGCTGTTGGGCTGTCCCATTGGGTCTGCTGGCTTTTGGAGGGGCTGGGGGAAGGAGTGGTTGCGCGAGCAGACCCGTGAGCTCCAGCTGCTCTTACGGCTAGAGGATCTGCAGGCAGCGGTGCCGATGCTCCGGCTGTGTATCGTGCCTCGGGCGGACTTCCTTGTTCACGCTGTGCCCCCCGACGCTGACTGGCTGCAGGTGCTACAGGACTTCGATTCCGCAGTATGGAGTGCTCTCCTAGACATCCTGGGGTTGGTGGAGGCCCCGCCGGATTCCCATGCTGGTGCTATGCATGGGTTGGCGCGGTTCCAAGCGCAGTTACTGTTTGGCACTGGGGCCTTTTCGGTACGGCTCCGAGGGTGCACCTTGCCTACACGTACTCTTCTACAGCCTTCCTCCAGTCTCTCCGAGCTTCAGAATACTGCGAGTGATTACAAACCCTTGAAAAGGTTTAGCGTAGCAGAGATTTGAAAAGGCAACATGAACCAGTAGCTACGGCTTTTGCAGTGGGGCAGAAAAGTCTCTGCTTAGAAACAAATGCACACCCTATCCAACAGATTGGACCAAGGCTGCTGAAGATAAGCCTTGGCATTCAAGAGCAATGAGAGTCTCGCTTCAAGACCACTGGTATCTCGACGGCGAGAATGTGGAGGCCGCCTCTCAGTTTCGATACTCTCGTGTGCGCTCACTCTCAGTGAAGAAAATGCTCCAAGAATGAGCTGGCGGCGTAAAAGACAATTCATTTGGATCCTTTAAATTCGATGACCGGGACAAAATTCGCTCAAGCCATTCCACACAATTGAATTTTCCTACATGGAACATGCAAACCTGGAAAGATAGCCCAGTTTTGACCAGTTCGACTGAGCAAGAAAATGGAACAAAATGGCTGCAGGGAGATCAAATTTGACTGCAGAATAATTGCAACTCCTTCACCCGTTTGTCCATTGCAAACCCTCCACTTTTTTGTGGGTTTTTCCATTCCAAATACAGATGTGACAAACCACCTGGTTGCTCATTCAAAAGCTGGAATGAGTACATGCCTGGTAGACATCGGCTAAGCGTTCATGACGTCGACTGTGATGTTTTGGGTGAGGGTTCTTGGTCTCATTGCGCGAAAAGGTGGGTTCAAAATTGTAGCAACGTTTTTGAAATGGCAGTTTGGAGGCAACATGAGCTACGATGGCGACTGGACTTAGCAATTGCATCAATACGTTCACCGTGGCTGCACAGTGAATCAAGTTCCACATTGGCAGCTCGTTCAGGAATCTCATTGGAAGCAATGATTTCACAACTGCTTGCCAGTTGAGCTGTTCTGTCATCATTGGAACATATTCTGAAGTAGTTTGCATCGTCCTGGCTTTACTTTGCATGCATCATCGAGAGGTACTCGAAGTTTGAGACTAGACAAGTGATTAGGGAGGACAAGTTTGTAGGAAGTATGTGATAAGATCGGAGACAGTGTAACAAGGAAACTTTCCCCTACAGGCTGGTGGAATATTTGTCGCGACATCAGGCAGGATTTTGACATATGTGGGACTTTGGTTTTTAGCTTTGCAAGGCAGAAGATCTTCATCAGCCACAACAATTTTGTGCATTATCATATAGAAGTTGAACCATTTTCACAGGCTTGCATCAACACGTTAAACGGCTTAGCTGAAGACGACGCGTAAAGAAAGTGTGCCCTTGGCTAATTTGCAAAGAGATGCATCCTCCCCTCGTTGGACCAAGGCAACTGCACGTTGAGTCTTACCAGCCTCTGCAGGGCATCCGGATGGGATTCAATGAAGGCCTCCTCCACCCTCGGAATATTTTGAAAAGCTCTCCACAATATTGTAATAGAAAAATAAACCGTCCACATGGAGGAGAAAGACCAACGCAAGTCCTTCAGTGATTATGAATGAAGGGGCAGGGCATGTACCCGGAAGTTTGGCCAGAGCCACGAAGCATTGGCGAACCATTGTCATGGTTGCCTGGGAATCATCCAAGTAGGGCAACACTTGCAACCCAAGGGGTTGCTGAAAGCCTTGTTTTCCACATTAGTCACCAGAAGTAAGCTGTCACATTCATACAAAGTAAGAAAAGGAGGCAATGTGCACATTGTTTGTTTCACTCATGGTACAGAGCATAGATAGCTTGAGAATTTGCACCGTTTGAGCTGCAGAGGACTTGCCAACAACAAACTGACTGGCACCATTCCAGCTTTCATTGGCGCTTTTCCCAATCTGGTCTATCTGTGAGTATTGTGACGCATTTTTTTTCTTGGGTTGCAAGCTACTATTGTTTCTTATTTCCTTTTTCAAGTTTTGGCTCCCGACAGTCTGTCTGCTGGTTGATTGCATGTACCCATGCGTCTTGTCGTTGTGACCTGTTCCACACATTTGACAGAGCACATGTACTATAAAACAAGCTGTTCCTGCCATTCTCCTTTGGTGCACATAACTCGGTTTGTTTATGACAAGCAGGTATATTTGATAGTGTAACCGGGGGCCTTGGTTCAGACATTTTGTATCCACATTGTGGTCACCAGGTGTAAGCTGTTTCTTGCATTCGAAGAAAGAAAATCATGGGGATGCAGACACCTGTAGCCTACACTCAAAAGCAGCCGACAGCACCACATCTCATTTGTATCCTGAAATTGTGATTGTGCATTGTATCTCATCTTTTTCTTTTAGACCGTACTCATGCCACGATTTACAACAAGCCAACTTGGTTGCACCTCTGTACACTTTGGCCTTCGAATTTCAACTGTTGGAAATTTCAAGGGCTGAACGTTGGTCAAATGGTATGGCTGTGTGCTGTACCTTAGTGCCCACCTGTCCCATGTTTCATTTCACCCACCTCTCCAGCTTACGATGTTGTGACGCAGATCAATTGTCTGCAATGTCAACGTAGATTGTGTAGCCTGGTCTCAGATAGACAGGAGTTTTCAGCCGCAAAATGCTGTCAGTAAATTGCATGATTCACTAGTGGCTAAAGACTGAAGTAAATGTGTATGGCAGTGGGATTTTGGATGCTGATGATCCGACAGAAATTGGTGCAGAAGAAATGTAATGATTTCAGAGAATAGATTCGGGCAAGGAAAGAAAGGCAAGGAAAGAATGGAAAGAATGGATTTCCACAGAACAAAGGCTTGTAGTACCTGTCAGATGGTTTGTTCGGCTCAAAATTCTCCGAGTGAATTTGGACGTAGCCACCTCGAGGCGAGCTTGGGCCGCATCCACCATTTTTTGTAGTTGCTCGTCTTCTCTGTTGCGCTGCTACTCTGTTCTGTTGAGGTCGTTGATTCTGATAAGGCTGCTGAGTGCAACCATCCTCAAAGGTGCAGTTGGTTTCGTTGCATACCCCTCCCGCCGATGATCGCCGAAGGCGATGGTGCCGTTGTGAGAAAATAGACTTGGGGTCGTGCCACCTTGTAAAGGGGTATAGCTTTATTTAGTTGGGGAAATAGACTTGGGGTCCGCTGTAGCAAACATCAACCTACAGTCCTACTTGGTGCGTTCGAGACCGCCAAGTGTCATTCTTAAGGCAAGCTCTAGTAAGCTTCCTAGAAGCTTCCTGTCCCATTTTTGGCCATGAAGAAAATTGCGCCCGTTGCAGGGTTTGAACCCGCGACCCATGATTTTGGTGCGTGTTTCAACTAGGCTACAAATGTGTGTTTCATCTGATGATCTGGAGGGGACATACCCATTACGGGCAGTGCATTCCTGGCCTATCTCAGACCATACCAAGGGAAGTTCTCCATAGAGCATTTCATGCGTTGTCCGTCCGTGGAGCTAGCTAGCCAGCCAGTGGACAAGGTGCATATCATTCAACAGAGCTTGCCTCTTGTACCGGGGCCAGGGCGTGGTCGAAGAGTACCTGGCCTAGTTGGTTGCCCTGGCGAATGCTGCATGCACTCTCTAGGACAGCTGGTACATCAACATAAAAAAGGAGTAGCTGGACGGGGCGGAGGGAGAAGTGGTGAAGGTAGGGGACCCAGGACCCCAGGCGTGAGGTGAGCACTGTTTAGAACTCTCATGCCCTCTCCACCTCGTTGAAGGCATCGTAGATGTCGAATCAAAGCAGCTCGAAGGACAGATTTACGGCAAGGACACCCATGATCCCTCGTACCATTATAGATTCGTTGTTAGAGACACCCACGCCATACTAATGGGGTCAGGGCACGGAGTTGAGCTTCTCCTTGCCGCAGAGCAGGAGCAACTTCCCCGCCTGCTGCATTCACACCCTGCCCACCATGACTGGGCGGGCGCACCCCTTCCTCTGATGCTCCCTTCAGCACCGGGATGAGGCGGCTGCGGCTGATGCAGCAAGGCGGCAGGGAGCCCTTGAGCATGTCTCGGAGAACCCCCCCCCCCCCCCTCCCCAAAAGCCTCCATAGCCGCTCAAGAGTCCTGGACGAGGTAACAAAGCAGGTCGGTAGTAAGGCCTAACAGCCCCGCACTCGAGCCCCGTGGTGCTTTCCTGAGCATCTCCTCCACCATGGCGTCTGTGATCATGTCCGCACCCCCCTCCCCCGATGGGTCAAAGTCCGACACCGAGTCGTGCACAGGGAGGAGGTCATTTTGTGACGCTCGCAGGGGGCCATGATGGTCACAGCCAAGCCTGTCGCTGTGGGGTGGTCCTCAAACTGCTGCACTGCACGGGCGAACACGCCTGCGTTGGCAAGACTCGCTGCTCGCCGTCATGCCTCGGCTGCTTCCACCCCCCTCATCGCCGCGAGTGTGGTGCGGGAGATGACCCGGGTACAGGCAGGAGGGCGCACCTGCTCCAGTGTCTCCACGAGCAGCCCCGCCCAGTCAAAGCGGCTGCACCGCTCAAGAACCACATCATCTCTCCCCCTCAACTTGTGGGCTGGGCCCCACCGCTCGCCCCGGAGGCACCATCAGCGGCCAGAGACAAAGGAAGTGTCACAAATCTGCTCCTCCAGAGGAGGGACGCGGAATAGGAGCAGATGGAGGTGAAGCACGAGCATCCAATGGGAGAGGAGGTTCTAAGGGGTAAGAGAGGTGCTTGTGGCCCAGGCACAACATCGACCGAAGATGGCACCCACGCACTGTTTCGTCTCACCATATCGCCGTGCGTACACCTTGGGATCCTCCATTAGCTGCTCCCCCTAGCTCGGCCTGGTTTGGGAGAGGCAAGACAGGCGCTCACATACGAAATCTTTCAAAGCCTCCGAGGCGGGTGTGACTGTCAGCTCGCAGGTCCAGAGGAGCCTGAGGCGGGGCGGGGAAAGCGTGTGTGCTCCCTGGAGAACCACTTGTTGCACGCCAAGGAGGGCCTCCCCGCCCAAGGACAACAGGTTATCAGGGAAGCCGGGGCAATCTCTCTGGCCATGGCGCGTAGGCTGTTTTCTTTGTTTTTTTTTTCTGTTCTTTTGGGGTGTCCAAGCAACTCAATTTGCAAACCCGATGCATACCCATAGAGCTTGTACACCTCAGCAAAAAACACATCCCAAAATCAGACATCAGAGTCAACGAGAAAGAGAAATCGGCCAATGCTCATTTCTAAACAGAACGTACTAAACTCTTTCACAGAGACCTTGCTCTCTTGCACTCCTGTGGAAGACCGTGGTATCGCATAGCAGCTCACTTTTATTCGTGCATGCAGTGTTGCCCATCCGCTCATTTTCACAATCATTGTCAAAACAGAACCAGCAGCATCTTTACTTCTCAGAGGCTGCTGTGGCAGGAGCCACAGAGGCAGCAGTAGTAATAGCCGCAGCAGCAATTGGAGCTGCTGTCGAGAGTGGCAGCTCGCCGGAGTCGGTGATGACGCACTTGTTCTTGGGGCGGTCCATGTGGTCGGAGGGCTGGCCCTCAATCGTCTTCACCACGTCCATGCCCTTCACCACCTCCCCAAAGACCACATGCTTGCCTTCCAGCCACGGCGTCTTGACAGTGCAGATGAATTACTAGCTGCCGTTGGTGTTGGGTCTGGTGTTGGCCATGCTCAACACACCCTCACCCGTGTATGAGAGTTGGAAGTTCTCTTCGGGAAATGTTGCGCCGTAGATGCTCTTGCCTCCAGTGCCATTTCCTACGGTGAGGTCGCCACCCTGGATCATGAAGTTGAGGATGAGGCGGTGGAATGCTAATCCTTTGATCCCAAAACCCTTCTTGCCAGTGCAGAGGGCCCGGAAGTTCTCAGCCGTTTTGGGCACGATGTCGCCGTACAGACCCATCACAATGCAAACAGCCTTCTCCCCTCCATTCTCTATGCCGAAGTATATCTTTCTCATCAACACTGGCTCTATAGCAGTACGGGCCACGCTGCTCCATCTCCTCGCGGGCGCAGCGGCAGCAGACGTTGACGCGCGTGACAGCGCCGAGCAAGAAGATGTCCCCTGGAGAAACGAGCTGGACGCTGCCGACGCAACTGACTGCTACTTCTGCTGCTGGATATGGGAGGCGGCGGACGCAACGGTGCTACGGCGCGTGTGTCAGGCTGTGGCCACGACGGTGGCTGTGGCTGCGGTGCTCATTTGCAGTGCAACTGCCTGTGCCTGCGCCAGAGCCATGGCTGCTGACGTGTGTTGCACGGTGACGGTGACGGTAACAGTGATGGTCGAGGGGGCGGCGCTGAAGCACGCAGGAGGAACTTGGGGCGAGCTAGACGGTTGCAGCACACGCTTTGAAGCAATAACACTACGATAGGCTTCGCCTATAACAATGGTATGAGTGGACGGCTGTGACGTAGGAGGCCAGGGTGCAAGTCCGGATGCGGACAGTCTGCCTGGGCGGCTCTTGGGCCGGGCTGGCCAGGGCTTAGGTCCAAACTTTAAGCAGCTGCCTTGGGGGCCTATGGTGCCAATAGGATGGCAAAGCTTATTAGACCCCACCACCAAAGAAAAAAAAAACAAAAAACACAACGAAGTACTGAAGGAAAAAAGAGGCGCAGAAGGGTGTAGGTGCGGCAGCGGCAGAGGAGGGATGGTAAACCGCGGTATTGAGTACGGCGGTGCCAAAGTACCCTAGTACTCGAGTACCATGGTACTCGTGCTGCGGTATACAATATTTTTGGTGGGTCAATACCGATACCGGTACCGGTATCGCATTACCAACGGTACTCGTAATTTACTACGGTATTTCAGTCGTTCCATGGTACATCATGTACCGTCGATTGTAACACTGATTTTTTTAATGGGGAAACTGACTAACACTGAAATCCTAGCGCGAATCAAGTTATAATCCATTTCAAACGTGTTGAACAGGCTAAAAAATAGTGATTTCAAATGCAACTTTGCGACTTTTGCTTTGAGTTTTGAAGTAACGTGGTACGATACTGTGGCACGGTACCGCGGTACAGAAGAGGGGTACCCCTTGAGGTGGGTACCGATACCGTACCGGGTACCGCCAAAGGAATACCGGTACCGCGGTACCACGATACCGCGGTACAAAACTGCGGTATACCGCGGTACCCGTAGTACCGCTGCCATCGCTGTGGCAGAGGCAGAGGCAGACATGAATGAAATGAATGGCAGCATTGCATGGTACAAAAATTGCATGAAATTCTCATGGCACAAACATTGCATGACATTCTCCTGTTCCATATTGAAACCGGTTGAGCTGCAGAATCTTGGAAAGTAATGGAATGAATGGCAGCATTCCAGCCTCGATTGGTGCCCTGAAAAATCTACAGAATCTGTGAGTGGTAGAGTTGGCAGGAGGAAAAGATGGAGTGGTTTTTCTAGGGACATATTCATCTCATTGGTAGATGTACCCTGACAAGTGCTCTGACAAAACTAACATTCCTGTGAGTGGTCGTGCTGTGAGGAGGCGAAGACTCAAGGATTTTGGAATTCAAGAGAACGGTTGCCAACTCATGGCGGCATGAGCATCAGAGTTGATGCATCTGCAGTGTACAGAACCACATTCTATCCACACCATGCATATTTGTCATGGCACGGAGATCCCCACCATTCACCCATCGAACAAGTCCCTGGTAGTTCGTGTCTTGCCTCTATACTATTTTCCTACAGTGCTAGATCAACTTGGTTGCACCATTTGACCAGTTAGTGCAAAAGCTTGGAACTATGCTCTCTATCCTGCCCTTAAGAAGAATTTAAAGGATGAAGGTTGGCCAATTGATATTTCCATGCATTGTGAAACACTGTCCACTCCTCCAATTCCTGATGTCACTCATCTCTCCAGCTGACCACAGTTGTCTGCAATGTCCAAGAAGAATGTGTAGCCTGGTGTAAAAGGGGTGCAGATTTCTGGCCTTGACATGCTGTTGGAAAGTTGCACCATGAACTGGTGGTCAGAGATGCAGAATACATGTATGGCAGTGAGATCTCTGATTGGTGAGATCCCATGGTGATTCATGCATGAACAATGGGCTGATACGTTCTTATCTGTTTTCAAGGCATGGTTCGGCCCGTATTATACGGAATGTATTATTTGGTCCTCAAGGGATTGAAAATCCCATATTTTATTGCCTCCCCTTTGGGCTGCAGAG
>SZWC01010581.1:76485-96554 GCA_023375785.1 Penium margaritaceum | reverse complement strand
TCTATATCTATATCTATATCTATATCTATATCTATATCTATATCTATATCTATATCTATATCTATATCTATATCTATGTATATCTATATCTATATCTATATCTATATCTATTTCTATATCTATATCTATATCTATATCTATATGTATATCCATATCTATATCTGCTGCCTGGTGCAGTGGATACAACTCCGAGATTCGAGTCCACAGGTCGTGGACTCAAACCCGTAGGGCAGCGCTCGGTCCATCCGGCCTGCCCAGGTGTGCGCGCACCTCATCTGTCGAGCGGTGGCGGAGCGGTTTCCGCGCCGGTCCATCCGCGTCGGTTGGAACGTGCCACAGAGCCTTGCCGCGGTGCAGAGTTGCAGCCGGCGTCGCGCGCCCCTTCTTCGCTGACCCCCGCAGGTTCAACCGCACGTCCGCCCCTCCCCATCCACGTCCGCGAGGGCCGCGTCACCAACAGGCAGCAGGGGGTTGTTTCCTTCGCGACCACAGGGCGGCTCTGGGACGGGGTGCCATCCGCCGGAAGTTAGTTCTCACCCCGTGAAGCCCCCAGATGTGGGGGCGATCCTGATATCTAGATTGCAAATGTCCAATTCATGTACTGCAACCACTATATCTATATCTATATCTATACATATCTATATCTATATCCATATCTATGTTTATATTTATATTTATATCTATATCTATATCCATAACTACATCTAGATATATCTATATCTATATCCATATCTATGTCTATATTTATAATTACATTTATATCTATATCTATAACTACATCTAGATATATCTATATCTATATCTTTATTTATATATTTATCAATTTCTAGATCTAAGTCCATATCTATATCCATATCTATATATAAATCTATATGTATAACATAATATATATACATTTAAGTATAGATATACATAAAAATGTCGACATGGTTTAAGATATTGGAATAAATATACATAACACTTTTATGTATAGATAAATTTTCATACAAATATTAAAAGGATTTTGAAATGTTTGCTAATATTGTTTTTTATTTTCATGGATTTTTTTCAATGTTTGAATCATAAACATGTTATTGTTATTACTATTCAAGAAACTAATGCATTTGTTTTCGTCATTCACCCATTTAGTAAGGGTTAATTCCACATATTTCCCATTTTTGAGTAATTATTTAGAGTAAATGACAAGTAATGTTGAAATATTTAATCATTATATTGTTTAATAAACTGAGAGATCAATCATATTTTACAAATCCAATAAAAAGTCTCTTTCTTCCTGTTTTCATTCCCTATTATTCTAAATTTTCAATTTCATCATCTTCATTACAACATTTGTTAGATAATATTTTGTCTGTTTTGAGTCAAAACTGATTTCATGAATTCCATGCTTGTGTCTATGTAAAAAGAAAATCTATTCTACAAGAACCATGCATGATGATTCAAACTTAGATTAATATTTGTTCTACATGAAACATAATTATTATTGTTTACTTTAGAATGATTTATATACCCATTTAGTTCATTCAAATGTAATTTTGTACTTGTTATTGACAATGGTTCCTTCATATTTAGATTTGTGATTGTCTTAATTGCTTTTGTCTAGTCGTATAGTGAAAGGTTATTATGGAACTCAAGTGTCAGGCTGCCTGGCACGATTCTTTCTGTTGCTTTTTGACCGTTGAACGATATTGTACAATTATTTTCCCCTGTTCTTTGAGGGTATTCTTTGCAGCGAGGAATTTATTGCATAGCATCAGGTTCGCAAGTTCAACTCTCGTTATTTTTTATTGTATTACTTGCCGGGTTCGCTGAGTTGTATTTCTCTTGCAAAAGCTCCTATCCACGTCTCCGAGGACTTGGCCGTGAGCCCATTCCGACTGACTTTACTTAAGAACCTATAGTTAGGGGTTGCATTTCTAAACATGGTCGCGGTACCTTGACGCGGACTAGGACTTCGCTGACATCCCCCTCCCCCTCGCTCGGCAGCCAGTCGTTGAGCTGGCCCTAGCGGGGGTCCGTTCTGCGCAAGAGAGCGACTCTTTATGTTTTTTTTTTCACGGTGTTCCGGTTGCGCAACTCGCGCGCTGCTACCGTAGCTCCTTGTGCTCGACAAATTTGTGAAGTTGCTGACATCATCATGCGGGTTCAACGGGAAACACTGATGGTAAGTGGTCAGGTGTGCCGATCGCGCTTCAGAAAAGAAGGGTACGATGAGTGCTGTTGCAGATTTTGGAGAAGCATCTGCTGCTGTCGCCTGCTCTTTTGTAGTTTTGTTGGCTTGGCATCAACTACGACTTGTTTTTTGCTCAAACTCCGGTTGGTCCACACTCACTTGCCAGCTGTTCCTTGTTTTTGCTGAAGCGGCCCGCTACATCATGCGACCATACTTCATACTGCTAGGGCAGAGCACTGCTTCGGGTCAGGTACTTGATCTGACCCACTCCAGTCCCTTGTGAGTAGCACAACGAGGTCCTTCTCATGAGCATCCAGAAGTTGCTTTCTTAACTTTGCAGTCCTTACACTGCTCTCCCTCTCTGTTGCAATGGCCATGCTTTATCCCTCTTGCAACAAAAAGCGGGTGACAGTGGTCGGCTTGCTACTCCCTTGCACAAAGAAGTTAGAGCATGTGACCTTTCCTCCATTGACTATGGCAAGCGTTTCTCCATGGCTCTCAATGGAGGACGGAGGGGAAAATCAGCAACATCTTCTTTTCTCCGTCTGTTCCCCATTCTTCAGCAATATGGACTACACATTGATGATTTGTGGCAGAATCAGGAGTCATGTTGTCAGGAACCTCTATTCCTCTTCATCTTCCATGGAGAGGAATAGAGGTTCCTGACAACATGACTCTTGGATTGTTTCTTTCTCTCACCTCCTCCCCCTTATGGGTGAAGATCCGGATTGTTCCGAATGCACTCAAGGCCCTGCACATCTGATGCCACACGGTCGATCAGAACTTGATATTCTCCACCGGCTCCTTGTTCGTGGAATGCTGCTCCTTCACGCATGCCACCTCCATGAGGTGGGATTATTTCAACCATAGATTATGACTCCAACTCGCATGCCACCTTCGGTAAGGTGGGGTTACTGCCATCGCCCGCCAACACGGCAGGAATGTCAATCGCGGAGCAAAGCTCCACTATGCATACCACCTCATTAGAGGTGGGCTTACTGCAAAAACCTGTCGACACAACAGGAATCACGCATGCCACTTGCCAAGAGGTGGGCTTATTGCAACCACCTACTGGTATAACAGGTTTCTTGTCTTTTCTTCCTCTCCTTTGGGCGTGACACAGCCCTTCTTGCCATCACACTATCGCTTTTGATCACGAGTACTTCTGCTGGCTTGTATGTTGTTGTCATAGCTAATCTGATGGAGAGTTTTTTTTAGTTGCTCTCAGCCAAACAACAAAGTTGGGTATTCTACTTCTACTACCATGCTCAATGTACCATCTCCAAAAGATGAAGGATCTAGACCTCCTCCACCATTACAAATGTCTTGTTCTCCACCCTCTCCCTCTCTTCCAATGGTCTGAGCAAAGATGGTTATGCAGTTGTTGTAAGTCTCATTGCTCCACGTACACCCTCAAGGCCATGTTGCGTGCCATGAGGTGTTGCGGTTGTTGTGGACTTCTCTCAAGGGCCTTCTTGACATTCTACAGCCACCACTGCTTCTTTCACTACTACGTGTTGGGTACGCCTGCTGCAAAAGGAGCTCTTATTCCTTCCCAACTCATTTTTTAGATGCTCCCCTCCTTTTTCTTCCTCCTTTTATTCCGCTTTCTTGACTACCCAATCCATAACTGCCGAAGGGTAGTGTTGATGCGGATTCCTAAAGCCAAGCTACTGCTAAGGCACTGAGCCTTGTTGCGGTTGTAGAGACACCGCCACTAATGGTGGTGACTTGCTATTGCCACCACGTTGTTGATTCCACTAACCACATGTCGGTATGCTCAAAGCTATGAAGCTCTTTTCTCTGAACTGTTCTTGCTCGTGGCTCGTTCTAAGAGTTTGACGAGTTGGACGAACAACGCCTATGTGTGCTTTGCCTTCCACATACATGTTTTGCTCTAGCTGGCATCGGAGCTCTTTTACGATGACCTGTTGCCAACACAGTATGCTTCCATACTCGGATGCACTTCATCCTATTGCCTTTTGGAGGATAGTAACTGGTGACCCTAATGATTGGGCCACATTGTCCTTAAGGCCTTGATACTCCTCGCTTTGTGTGTTCGCTTGTGGGACTGGCACAAAGCCTTGTGTCGTAGGTTGCGCCACATGAGGTGGTAGTGATGCCACCACATGGACTAGTGCTGGTTCTGCCGCAAACGATTACAACACTGGTGCTTGGTGAATCTGTTGGCAGTGTGCCACGGGTGGAACCATCAGAGCAGGTTGTGGTTGTTGATCCACAAATTGCTGTGGCATGCCTCCTCATGGTGGTGCTGCCGGCTGCACCCGTGGGGATGTGGCTGGTTGCACGAGTAGAGGAGGGTTGGCTTGAGGCAATTGTGCAGACGATGCTTGTGAACCTTGTTGCCACAACATCTACTGCTGCTGTTGCTCCTCGTGTTGAAACTATTGTTGTTGAAGCTGATGAAGCTATTATTGTTGAGTCCATGCCAGCTCTTACTGAAGTTGTGCAATTGGGGCTGCTTGATCTGCTTGTGCCTGATGTAGTCGCTACATCTTCGATGCTTGAGCTACATGGATAAGCTTATCCTGTTGTCAAAGGAGCTCTTGAATGACAATCTGCTACCTTAGCACCTCCCTCCCTTGCTCCACAGCTTGACTTGCTGTGGCTTCTTGTTGCGCCATACGTTGTGCCTCCTCAGCCAAGCGCTGCACCTTTATAGCTTGGCCTTGTGCATGGTCTGTGACATTGCGCCCCTTTGTCTTTGGTTGAGCATCTATAAGGGATTGGTGGATAACATCTCTACCACCGACATAGTCTTCTGCCACTACCTCATGCTCAGTAGCTTGACGTACTGTTGTTCGTTGGAGCGTGCGTACCGCTTCTTCATTTAAGCGCCTAAGCTCTCCAGCTCCTACCGTTGGCTCTGCCACATGGAAGCAATCTCTTGAGCTCATGGGCGGATTTGGATGCACCGATGGATGGTGAGGTGGTGGGACATGATCAACTCTATTCTCTCTCTTTCCATCGTGCTCTAATTGCCTTCGATCTGGGTAGGTTGAGCGCCACGTCTGACATCTACACTTCATAGCATGAGGAAAGACAAACGTCTTCTTCCCTCCATGCTCAAGCTGCTACTACTATTCCTATTGCTGTTGGCAAAGTCCTATAGCTCTGATACCATGTTGATTTCTTTTTAGCTTGCAACGGCAAAGCCACCGCGTGGTTTGATGTAGCAAGGGGATCCCCTACTGCCGTAGGATCTTTTATACCCAGTGAGCATGCCTTGTACACTTGGTTGAAAAACTAGTAGAAACAAGAATTGTGGAGTTGAATCTTGTTAAAAGTACAAGTATCGTACAAAGAACAACAACTTTACAAATAGCCCAGTTGTGCGCTCTGACATAACTCCTGGCCTTAAACTGGGGCGCAACGCCTTGCTAGGCCGCCAAGGTCGTCAAAGCAAGGGTCTTGGCACAGCCACCATTGCAATAGTAAACGACCTTTATGATGTTAAGGCGTCCTCCTCCTAGGCTTGCAGGCCTTGCCAGGCTTACTAGGGTCTTGGAGGGATTGACCTCCTCCCAGGCTAGTAGAGCTTGCTATGCTTATAGGGATCCTGGAGGGATCACCAGCATCGTCCTCCACCCAGGCTGGCATGCAAGTGCCAAGCTTACAGGGGTCTTCGCAGGTTCTCCAGTAGCATCTTCGTTGAAGGTGCTCCGTCTAAGGCATGGAACCTTGCACATGGTCTGATGACAGACCTTCTGGGGATTACACTGGAGATAGTGATATTGGAGATGAGACTGACGATGTTGGGATGTTGGAGGAGTAACATGACCTTTGCCTTTTATACTTGAGGTCTTGGCAAGTTGACCACCTGTAGGAGAAGCTTCCTTCAGTTGTTCAGGTCTATTGCCACCTCTGCCTTACTTTGGAGAAGCTTCCATCCAGTAGAAGCTTCCTTTAGTTCTGGGTTCTTACTAGCACCTGTGCTCTTCTAAGAGGAAGCTTCCTTCTTGAGGAAGCTTCATTAGGTCTTCAAGTGAAAGTTCACCTGAAGGTTGCTCCCACATCAAGCCTTCCTCTCAAGATCGTTGATATTACCATAGTGCAACATGAGGACCGTCGATCAGGATCCACCTGAAGCTTGCACTAGATTGACCCATGAAGATCCAAGGGTCTGGGCTTCATGCACAATTTAGGTAATGCTGTGCAAGCCTCTTGTTCAGGCTGCATGTTGCTTGTCCAGTCATCAGAAGCCCCTCTTGATTGAAGGGCCTTTGCAACACTATGCAGGTCTGTGCTGCTAGAAGCATGCGCTCTGCATGCACATGCTTATCCACAAAGCACATTTCACACCCTTGAAGGCTTCTCTCGAGAGAAAATCTAGAATTTCTCCGTCAAGATTCTCAGCCGAGTTGCGCCCGGCAGATTTACAGAAAATCGGTTAGATCATCTCAGAGCCTCTGATTGGAGTGTCATCTACGCCATGCTTATTGGAGTGTTCAATTACCACGCTGGTTTACTGCTCCGTAACAGTGCAGTTGCTACTGTAATGGAAGGACCGTAGAAGGAGTTACGGATTTTATCGTACCTTACTTGGGTTCATTTTGGTTGAGAATCTTCCTCAGCCTCAACCAGATATTTCTCTGGTGTCCCGCCCTTGGGGTGCAAAAGGGCCTGGACTTTAAATAGTCTCTAGGCATGTGCACGAGGTAGCGCATGCCCTTTACCAACTCCTAGGGAAATGGCGGGCTACACACTGCAAAGTGCTGCACAGGCACATAGGGCAGGATTACCTAAACGTACCTAGCCTACATGCATCCAAGGTTGGAGAGCAACATCTACTAAAACATCTCCAACATGCACGAGGTATGAAGCAGAGATCTAAGATCTTCCTCAACTTGTGCAACATAATCAATGGTGGAGGAGGATTCCTTCTGGAGGAATTCACCTGATGAATAAACTTCATCATGAAGTTGGATGAAGCTTCCTTCATCAGGAAGCTTCCCCAAGGTTGATTCTAGAGCGGAGTAACATCAGAGAACTGGAGGAGGCTTCCTTTGCAAGGAAGCTTCATACATGCAAAGTCTAGAGGTGACCGTTGCCACCATACATGAGGAAGCTTCCCTGAAAGGCGGTCAACTTGCCAAGACCACATGTATATAAGGTGGCAGCCCTGGCACACCTCAAATATAATCAACTCTCCAAGACACAGCAACCTCAAATCTCCAAAGTTTCAGACTTCAGCTACCCATTCATCACCATTGTCTTGGCCCCTGAGGTCTCTACCCGAGTGTCCAAGCCAAGATTCTACTGGAGTTGGCTCTGAAGACCCCTGTTAAACTGGCACTTACGTGCCAACCTGGGTGGAGGACGCCTGATTGCCTGGAGGCCAGACTGCCCTGAAGACGGTGGCTCTGCCAAGACTCTTGCATTAATGACCTGTGATGGTCTAGTAAGATTTTCCCCTGTGGGATGCCAGGCTAGCTCAGTGCTTTGTACATAGTTTTGTTTTGCAACTACATACCTGTACAATACTTGTACTTTGTACTATCAATCAAGAGATTTCATTCTCAATCTTTGTTAGTGCACAGTTTGTTGATGGTACATACTTTCTTGCTGGGCACCAATTCCACTATAGAAGTAGCAAGGTCCAGACCCTACTGCCACACCAATCCAAAGCACTTCCGCTGTGCAAACTCTCACATGGTATAAGAACATAGGTGGTGCTTTCAGTAAGATTAGCTGCAAAGTACAAGTTTTGTGGATTGGTGTCACTACGCTTCACCATCCCTGTACAATCTTGAGGAGCAGACGTCATCTGTCTCCTTCTAAGAGTGCAGCGCAACTGGCCTTCGCGACGTTTGGCCTCCACAAGTCAAAGATCATCAAGCAGCCACGAGCACCATGGAGGGTGAGGATCAGAGAGAGGGTTCTCCCATCCTAGATGATCAATCTGTTCTGCATGGCTTGCCCATGAACCAGGATCAAGGGCGTCATGTCGTAGACGACGCACAACACCAAGTAGCAGAAGTGCAACGCTTGGCGGAAGAGGCACAGCGCATGGCTCAACAAGAGGCCGCAACGCATCAGGCTGTGGAGCACGAGAGAGAGGCTTTGAAGCAGCAGCTAGGAGCCTAAGAGCTCTTACATCAGCAAGAGCACCTCACATGTGCCGTTGAAGCTTCTCACATGCAGCAGTTACAGTAGGCACATGTGGATCAAGCGGCTCAGATTGCCCAACTGCAGCAACAACTTACTTGGTTTCAATAAGAGCTGCAGCAGCAGCAATTTCAGCAACAACTACAGCAGCAACAATAGTAGATGCAGTGGCAACTGGCGTCTTTAGCATCATCCACATCAGCCTCAAGCAAACCCTCTTGCACTTGTGTAACAAGCCATTCCTCCATAGGCGCAACATCGAGCACTTGTTCATGGAGGTGTGCCACAGCAGCAGAAAGCTTCTCTAATGGTGCCACCCATAGCACCATTTTAAGCACATGTGCCACCAGCTCATATGGCGCAGCCGGCAGTAGTAGCAACAACAACAGCAACAACTGTAGCAATGCCAATAATTCAGTTGAATCCATTCATTCACATACAGCAGAACTCGGTTCAAGGCCCACCTGTGGCCATGCAAGGAAAACCTTTCCAACGCTTGGAGGATAGTGTGCCTGCATCAGAAGCATCACTGCATCTACACAAGATCTCTATTGACAAGTTCGACGGAGAAGACTTCCAGTAGTGAGCGCACAAGTTTAAGCAAGTCGCCCAAATCCGCTGCCTTTGGAAGTTCTATGATGGGTACTACTCTCTTCCACCACCGGGGTCGTCACCACAACAAGTGGCAGAGTTTGAATACTTCACCAAAGCTACATTTATGGTATTGGAAAATCAGCTGACTACTCGCATCCAACAAGTGATTCGGATGTACGAGGGAACTTCTAAGCCTGCACGCCAAGCATGGTCATATTTGCAAAGGACCTACATGTCTAGCGAATCCACCTTCAAGTCCCACCTCCTGACTGAGCTGTCGCACATCAGCCTCAACAACTTTGACAACGTCAAGACCTACATCAACAAGGCTAAGTCACTTCACGATCAACTCCCAGTGACTGATGCTCCAATTTCAAAACCTGTCTTTGTGACTTTCCTCCTCAACGGCTTGACTGGCGATTGGGATGACGTGCGCAAGGTGCTGAAATTCAAGCATGAAACAGAGCTGACAGTGACCTACGTCTGCAAGATGTTGCTCTCTGAGCAACGCGATCGCATCTTGGCAAAAGAGAAAGAGCAAATATTCTTGAACTCCACGTGTGAAGGTGTTCGTGCAGTCGTCAACTCTACTCAGCCATCATGGAAGAGTCAACCAACGAGGAAGCCAACCTCATCACAATCCAGTCCAAGCATTGACAAGCACCAGCCAGAGTCACAACCTATAATCGTGTGCTCATATTGCAGCAAGAAAGGGCACAAGGTCAAGGACTGCTGGAAGTAGATGACAGAGGCGAATCAGGTGAAACAAGAGAACCAATCAGAAAGTGAGGGGAAGGGGGAGAGTGATGACAAGGAAGTAGAGCCTCAATCTAATTCATCACAGCAGAAGGTACAAATGGGAGTGCAAAAAAGTCGTTTGACTTCTCAAGATCTGTCTTTCATACCTCGGATGTTCCGAATACCAAGCAACTTCGCTCAAGGGACATGTGGTACCTCAACAATGGGTGCACATCACACGTCACGTTTGGCAGATCGTGCCTCCAACACCTTCAAAGGTGCAAAAAGAGCTACGTCAGTGTAGCAAACAACTGGCGGGTACCTATTAAAGGCAAAAGGGAGATTATGTTGATGGGGTTCAATGGAGCTAAAGTTAAATTTGGTGACGTTTTGTACGTCCCTCAGATTGCTTTCAACCTCCTCTCACTTGGGAAATTGATGAAGCGGGGAGCGCACATCGTCAGCAACGGGGAGCAGATCTCTTTGAAAAATCGTGAAGGCGATGATTTTGCAAAAGGACGTCTCTGCTCCAACGGCATGATTCAGCTCCACCTCGAATCAACGCCTAAAGAGTACCCAAGGTCTACCTTTGAAGCTGCAAATCGACAGGGAGAGCGGAACTTCCTTCGTAATCAGAAGCTTCGTTGTGTAAGCCAACGGAATGGACCTACTTGTGCGAAGGTACCTCAAGCTTCAAGGAAGGCGTATATCGGCTACAAAAAGGCGACATCGCTTTTCAGCGCGCCTTCAATTGGTGCATCTTGTTTTTTTGGTGTGCAACAAGGTGACATTAACACGTGTAACAAAGAAGGGGAGGAAGAGAGGAGTTTTAGCATTAGGTGATGAAGAAAATCCTACATCCACAGTCCCCGTCCTCCCTCATTTGGCTGTAAGTACATCGGGCAACTCCCATTCCGGGTCTCGGTGGGGCAACCACGGCTCGTGCGGTCCTATCGGTCGCCTCAAAAAGCAGAAAACTATACACTTGGATTTTTGGAGTGGCATGCAGCTCATCACAACGGCCCCAGAAGTAGTAGATTTTACTTTTGCCATTGAGCATAATCGGGAAGCACCAGTTATGTCGCAGAATGCACCCATAGTAGCATCTTCTGACAAATTCTCATTCATCGCAACAACATTCCCTGCTGTAAAAATTGGATTTTGTGTTCTGGAGGACCCCAGTGCCAAATTCAGTGGCTGGCATCACTCGCGGACATTGGCTAAATGAAAAATGCAAAAACATCGCGCTGTCAGCTTGGCAGGAACCGCAACTGCAGCTGCAGCCTCGCACACCTCCGGCGCAACTACGGCATCCAAACAGCTTGCAAGCAGCTCGGCACCAGTTGCTGCAGCAACCACAGCTCCGCTCAGTGCTAGCACAACTTCGGCATCAGAACAGGGCATCGCATGGTGGGCTTCACGCAGCCTCTAACGAAGAACTACAGAGGCACACTCACTACTGACATCAGTAACGAGAAAGCGAGCAAGCGAGCTAGCATGCGAGCTAGCGAGGAAGCAAGCAAGTGAGAAAACAGGCGAGCAAGCCAGCAAGTGAGCGAGCATCACCGTTGTGCGTAAACGGGTTCCACCTTTGGAACCTGGCGCGGCTGCAAAGCACGACTGTGCTGGAACAAAAATCAGTGTCGCATCCATCATGGATAGCGGCAGTGCGACTGGCCTTCTCAACTACGCGGCTCAGTGCGCGTCTCACACGAAAACTTGCAAAAATGACACGGTGTTTATCGATGGAACATCCCCGATCGAGTGGAATCGTCCGCCACCAACTATTTTGGCGGACAGTGCGACTAAGAAAAGTGGAACTGTCGTCAACTCGTGGACTGACGGGACATAAACGGGTCTGCCAAGCAACAAGTTACTTTTCATCTGCTGTTACTAAAGGAAATCATGCCTACGCGACTGAGCGTGAGAAAGTAGACTCTCACGACACTCCTGGCAACGTTAGTACTGCTCCAACGGCTCCAAACGCAGGGGGATACCCAGAAACAATTGTTTTTCACCTCAGACAGGTTGCGCCAACTCAGTAACAGCGGGCCAAGACTGGGCATGCAAAAAATAATTTGAGGCTCATGCTCAACCTCGTGGGCCAGTTTCATCAGAAGAATTCTTCTTCATGAGGCAACGAATAATTTTCTAAAGTGGCAAGAACTCGACCCAGCAATTTGCTTTTGCTATAACATGCCCAAGACAAGTCCAACGACATCCGAAGTCGACTCCACACAGGTTCCGGTAGCCAACAGCCCCAAAAAGGAGGAGAATAATTTTCACTTCGCTCCTGAAGCTGACATCGACTTCTTTCTCCCTCAAGCTTTCACCAAGGACACGACTCCGTTTCACCAGTGCACCAATTGAGGGGGAATGTTGGAGTTTTCAATAGCTGCACTTGTTTACCGCGCCGTAACAGTGCAGTCGCTACTATAATCGGAGAACCGTAGAAGGATTTACGGATTTTACCGTACCTTACTCGGGTTCATTTTCGTTGAGAATCTTCCTCAGCCTCAACCAGATATTTCTCTGGTATCCAGCCCTTGGGGTGCAAAAGGGCCTGGACTGTAAATAGTCTGTAGGCATGCGCACGAGGTAGCGCATGACCTTTACCAAATCCTCGGGAGATGGTAGGCTACACACTACACAGTACTGCACAGGCACACAGGGAAGGATTACCTAAACCTGCCTAGCAAACATGCATCCAAGGTTGGATAGCAACATCTACTACATCATCTCCAACATGCACGAGGTACGAATCAGAGATTTATGATCTTAATCAACTTGTGCAACAGAATCCATGGTGGAGGAGGATTGCTTTTGGAGGAAGCCACCTGATGAATAAACTTCACCATGAAGTTGGATGAAGTTTCCTTCATCAGGAAGCTTCCTCAAGGTTGAGTCCAGAGCTGAGTAACATCAGAAAACTAGAGGAAGCTTCCTTTGCAAGGAAGCTTCATACATGCAAAGCCTAGAGGTGACCGTTGCCACCATACATGAGGAAGCTTCCCTCAAAGGTGGTCAACTTGCCAGGACCACATGTACATAAGGCGGTGGCCCTGGCACGCCTCAAATATAACAATCTCTCTTAGACACAGCAACCTCAATTCTCTAGAGTTTCAGACTTCAGCTACCCAATTATCACCATTGTCTTAGCCCCTCAGGTATCTACCGGAGCGCCCAAGCCAAGATTATGCTGGAGTTGGCTCTGAAGACCCTTGTCAAACTGGCACTTGCGTGCCAGCCTGGGTGGAGGACACCTGACTGCCTGGAGACCAGACTACCCTGAAGACGGTGGCTCTGCAATGACTCTTGCATGAATGACCTGTGATGATCTAGCAAGATTATCCCCTTGTAGGATGCTAGGCTAGCTTAGTGCTTTGTAAAAAGTTGTGTTTTTCAACTACTTACCTGTACAATACTTGTACTTTGTACTATCAATCAAGAGATTTCATTCTGAGTTTGTGTTAGTGTAAGTTTGATTGATGGTCCATACATTCTAGCTGGGCACCAAGATCCACTGTAGAAACAGCAAGGTGCAGAACCTACTGCCACAAGCAACCAAACCACTTCTGCTGTTCAAACTCTAACAATGCTAAAGCAATAAATTAGAACAGTTATCCCTCACTCCCATTGAGCACCCCCCCCATCTCTCCCCCTCAATAACTATGCTGATGAATTGATGCTTGTACACCATCGTTGAGGGGGTAGAAGAGGAGCAATGAGGTTGTTGATTTCTTTTGATAACTCTCGATTGGTCCTTCTAGCTCCATTTGGGTGTAGGCACTCCATTACGATTTTCTGGTGACTCTGTAGCTCAAACAATTCGAGCACCACTTTGTTTTGCTCGTTTTTGGCTCCTCTAAGACTCACATGCGCCTTTTTTTGGGTTTGGAGCACATGGGGGACTCCAAAAAATGTTTGGGTGTGTGGTATGTATATGTATATGTATATGTATATGTATATGTATATGTATATGTATATGTATATGTATATGTATATGTATATGTATATGTATATGTATATGTATATGTATATGTATATGTATATGTATATGTATATGTATATGTATATGTATATTTATATGTATATGTATATGTATATGTATATGTATATGTATATGTATATGTATATCTATATGTATATGTGTTCTTGGCTCGGTGAAGGCTGACACACGTTGACCAATTCCAATGTATCATCCTTTGTAATTTCATGTCCCTATCATGAATTATGACGCTGCGCAAGGCTTCTAACTCAAGGGGTGACCTTTTGATAGGGGCCATAACTAGGTAGAAAAAGAAAAACAGGAACTGGTGTAGATCTAGGTCTTATGGATGCGAATGGTAGTGAATCTTTCTCTTTGAGAATGGGGTTTCCTTTTTGTATTGTATTACTGGATACATCCGAAATCTTGTCGCGGTGAACATCGGAAGTGCATTCGGAATATCGCTCAGGTAATAAGGCTTTGCTAGTACCTCTTAACGTGTCTTTTAGACATGAAACACAAGATAGTACCGTATTGACCGGAACTAGTGCTGTGACATATTTTAAGAGACGTCTCGGTTGGAATCGTTTGCAAAAATCCATCGATGGATCGATTCCAACAATCCATCGGTTGTCTCGTTACATTCTCGATCGCCTATCCGCATTTTGTTTCCGGAAAGAAATGCAGGCGATGCATGAGATCGACCAACCACACTTGCGATGCTCTCTGCTGAACTTTATGTAGCCATGTCTACTCAGCTAGATACGTTCAAGGTTTAACTGCTGAAACGAAAGTGAAATCCCTTTTGTTTGGTTTTTACAGATGGTCCGACAGGAAAAACCTCCTGCTGGGCTCCCTTCCGAGAGCTGGCAGTGAAATCCCTCATAACGTAGAAGTGGATTCCAGCGACCGCATCTCGCCATACGACACCCTCGACTACAGTTGTGCAGCCGACACCTGCTGACGTCAAGCCCTTCACCACGCCTAGTCAGCATGTCACACCGAACTTTTCGTCACCGTGAATCTGCGGACTCTGATTTCAAATTTGCGCCTTCAGAGAGCAGCGCAATGGTCGCTGCGCAGAGCTCCAGCACTTTAGGCGGGGAACCATTTCCACCCAGATGGAAACACAAACCATCAGAATGATTTTTTTTTTGTGAAAGGGATCTGCCAGGATTGATTGTTTTCACGTTTTTGCTGGCAACCAGAAGTGGGCGAACGGGCCTGTTCAGACCTTTTTGGGTTACATAGTAACCCTATTACAATCGCTTCGCGTGCCAAACGATGCTGAATAAAATTGTGATTGGTGGATCGGTCATTTTCCTGACATATCCACCAATCAGAGTGCGAGACATTTTCGGACTGTATGACCCCCCAAGTCCGCGGACGCATAATGAAGGTCGGCCCACATGGAAAAAATCATGGACATCGACCTAGATGTCTGGACAGACCCCGGATTGTACGGAATGACCAGTCCGACGCCAAGACAAAAGGGCGAGGACTGTACGTTGGGTTGGGTCCAGCCCCTCGAGTCCACTGGCGAGCAGAATTTAATGTTGTTTTTCCCCCTCTATGTCGCTCCTCCTTGGCCTCGCCCTGTCCTGTTTCACGGAACTGGTCGTCATGGCAAACACTTTATGCTCGTGAACCCGGCTTCAAACAAGGTCAACATGCAAATGAAAGAAAAGAAATTCAACCAACGCCATAGAAGAAGGTAAATAAATTGAATTCTGCCTGTAATTACGTCATCTTATTTTCTATAACATATGGAAACATCCAAAATTCATCCAAATTTGTCGAAGATCATTTTTTTGGTGAAGTTCAAATAGATGTGTGAAACTAGCATGTTCACAATAAAACAAAATATTCATATCATATAAATTAATTCATCATCAGATAGAACCATATTCATAAAAAAACCGAGAAGAAATGCCTTTCGAGGTTTTTCTTCAATATGTTGGTGAATTGTTATACATAATAGTGTATCGTCGAGCGCATTCGTTCAATTTTTGGTTATGTATTTTATGCTTTTACATCCACACAAGCTGGAATAAATCCAGCATAGTTTGAAGTAATTTAGGAAGAGTTCGCCCAAACCATACACAATGTTTAAGAGCACACATGGACGAACAAAATACCTCATTCAAAAAATAGTTTGAACGAATGCGGGTGAAAGTTTGGCATTCCATTTACAACCAGTTTTGGCTTCCACGGATGAGGTAAAATCTCATGGAAAACCTTCCATTATGTGGTCCAGATTGCGGGCAGATATACTAATATGAATACTTTTGCTCGGTTACTATGTAACCCTATGCACGCTTTGCGTGCAACACCTGCCTCTTGTTTTTTTTTTTACCCGTGGTCGTGACCGACTGAGGCGGGGGGGCTACCTTAGCACCAAAAAGCCCGGGAGTTGAACCCGGCCCCCCAGGTCTGTAATTCAGGGTGGAGGATAGAGGTCGGGGTGTTTCTACAAGAGGGTGAAGCGGGAGCTTAGCGATATTCGATAGTCTTTCTTGTTGAGGAGGAAGTAAGATATAAGGGCCGAGGCAAAGTCATCTTCAATGGATTTGAGTTTTGCTCGTGTGTGTCTTGAGATCTCTCTAGAGAGTAGGGTGCAAACAAGCCATATATGTCGTTGGAAGGCTGTTGCAAAGGTGGCAGTGATCTTGGCCGAGGGAGAGGAGGTTGGATCTGCCCAGCGTTCTTGCTAGATGAGGTGAAACAGTGTAGCGTGGAAGATGAACCAGGCAGCGTTGAAAACCTTGGATTTTAGGGGACCCAAGAGTAGTTCTGGAATCGTGAGGGGAGTATTAGGGAAGAGGTTACTGAAGAAGGTCTCCATGCGTTGTCGGAGTGGGTGTAATCGGCGGCAGAGGAGAAAGCAGTGTTCTATTGTTTCATCTTCCCCACAGAAAGGGCATGCGCTCGTTCCGTTGCGGCAGTAACGGGTGCGGTTGGCAATTGGGAGTGAGCGGGCCTGTTCAGACCTTGCGACAGGTTTTTATCCTCATCAGTAACCGACTGAGACAGGTGAAGCTAACTGAGCACCTAAACAAGCCAGGTGTTGAATCTAGCCTTCCGGACATGAAGGAAATGAAGGAAGGTAAGAAAGGGAAATAGAGAAGGAGGAGGCTAAATATTGCTTTTACTGGAATAACAAGAGAAAAAAGGGGCCGAAGAGTGGCTCAACGAGGAGTATGAGAAATTGAATGGGTTTTGAAGAGAGATTCAATGACAAACGCCGTGTCTATCTGAGTTTAAATATGAGGTTTCATTTTATTTTCGAAAGAGAAATAAAAGAAAAGAATTCGTGATGTTCTTCATAATGGGTTCAAGGGAGAGATGAGTGAATTTGCATGACATCACACCATACCATTTTACATGAGAGCGCACCGCACAACACCCCACCGCACCACAGAACGTCACATCACATCACATCACACCACAACACAGTATACAGCATAACAAAGCACACCACACAAGATCACAACACATGTTATAATACAAAACACCATAGCACACCATAACACACCACATCACACCACAACACACCAAAGCATGCCACAATACACCACAACACACCACAGTATACCAGGACACACCAGAGCACACCAGAACATAACACAACACAAGACACCACAACATAGCATATACCATAACACATAATAGCACACCAGAGCAAAGCACATCACAATACAACATAGTACACTATAGCACACCATAGAACACCACATCACACCATAGTGTAGTTTAGAAAACCACATCACACTCTAGGACATCAAATCACACATCAACACATCATAACACAACACAACATAAAATACCATAGCACACCATAGCATATAATACCACAAAGCACAACACAGCACAAAATAGCACTTAACACTATAGCACAACACAGCACACCATAGCACACCACAGCTTACCACAATACAGCATGGCACCCTCATCACCACTCCACATGCTGACAGTCATATACATAGTCACAATTTCCAATAATAGTGACAAGGACAATGACAATGACAGTGACAGATACAATGAACGTGAAAGTGATACTGACCGTGACAATGACACCGAAGGTAAAGGTGACGACGACAATGCCAGTGGCCGTGACAGTCATGGTGAAAGCTATGATGTCGATGATAGTGACAATGGTGAGTTATGATTAATCATCTCAAATTCACGTACTTGTTCAACAATGTAAAAAAAAAAATCATGTGTGCAAACCCTTTTCACAAAACATCCACATGAATGTATGTGAGGAATGCCTAGATGTAGAATGAAAACAATAACGGGCATTATGTGACGTTGTAGCGTGGCAGTGCCACGCCGACCGGTCGAAGGAGCCACGTGGCTCGAGCGGGGTCACCTGAGACTGTGGGCGGTTGGACGGGATGGCTCGAGGGTCGGAGACCCTCAAGCACCGCGGTTTTGGCCTAGTCGGCCAAGGATTCCGTCCAATCCGCTACATTGGTATCAGAGCTCCAGGGCTCGAATCCCACGTTGGGATTACCGGAGATGCCGAGGCGGCTCTCACTCCTAGTGGGGGGGATTGTAGCGTGGCAGTGCCACGCCGACCGGTCGAAGGAGCCACGTGGCTCAAGCGGGGTCACCTGGGACTGTGGGCGGTTGGAGGGGATGGCTTGAGGGTCGGGGACCCTCAAGCACCGCGGTTTTGGCCTAGTCAGCCAAGGATTCCGTCCAATCCGCTACAGAAGTTTAGTCGTTCATGTGGACCATTCATTTTCACTAGTTTGTTCACTTCCCGATACACTTTCTGATAAATAATTTCATGGGTGAGGCAATTGGTCATATATGGCAGTGATAGTGACCGGTGCCATGGCAGTGGCAGTGAAATTTATTCCGACATGGCATTCACAAATGGTGTCAGTTACTTTGAGAAGGAGAGTGACAACAATAGTGGTAGTGAAAATCATAGCGACATTGACTGATTGTGAATGTTGTACCTACATTTTTTATAAGATCCTACAAATATAACACAACCATTCTTCCTTAAAAAGATGTCCGTTTGAGTAAATTAAACGCATGTTTGCATGGTGTCATGGATCAGCAACAAGGGCGAATCCTAAATGCCAAGCTACTCCAAGTAGCATCTCATCAGGGTGAGTCTCGCTAATCGAGATCCACCCAATGACCGGCCAGTGAGACTCGCCGTCGTCTCAAAGTTGAGCGAGGACAAAAAGCCCTCGTGGCTCCCAAAATTGCTAGCTAGTCCACGCCGTGCCTCGCTAATAAAAAAGAAGATCAGGTCACGAGCAAAACTAGGAATACTCTAGGTTTCTACTCTCTTGTGCAGTTACAATCAGGTGTAAAGATAAAATAAAAAATAGGTCTTCTAGTAACAAGAGCTGGAGACAACTCTTGGATTATGGATTTTGGGCGATGTTGCTAGGGTGAGGCAAGCGCATGAGAGGTGCAGGATAAAATACAGATGTTAGCCTGGCTTGGTATGAGTGCTCTGCGTGTGTTGCCTCCAGAGAGGATTAACACGTCCCCTTAGACATGAGTGCGGCCACGACACATCGTGGATGCTTCAATTGGAGATATACTAAGGGAGAGGGAAGTGCTTTTATGAGAAAGTCAGACATCTGAGCATTGCTACTCATTGGAAAAAATTGCACGACGCTTGTTTCAAATCCTTCAAGCATAAAATGCTGTTCTAGAGTGATGTGCTTTGTGTGAGGATGTAACACACCATCAATTTCAGCAATGTGACGTGTGACAGAGCTGTCACTATGGAGTGCCACTACGCGTAGAGACATCCCCACTTCCTAAAGCAGCCATGCCAACTAGATGCATTCACAAGTAGCTTCAACAAATGCCATGTATTTAGCTTCAGGCACACTACGCACAACATAAGACTTCTTGACACTGTTGTACCCCACACACGAAGCACGGTTGCGTGCCCCACAATCACATGCAAACTCACTGTCGCAATGCACATCTAACAAGGGGCTCACACAGGGAGCAAAGACTAGATCAGATTCCCATTGATTGGTGGAAGCGAGGTATGACAGACTCCCGCTGATTTGCATTCACTGAGTGGGATCATAGTCTGTTTTGTAATCTATTGTGTTTTCATCCTATAGATGTGTGTAGAAGTCAGGTTTCAAGGGTGAATTCTATCATGGGAGGTGTTATATAAGGTGTTGGAAGCAACTCATGAGATGTGCGATGAAAATCCCTTGTGCAGGCTAAGAGTGCATGCAGATTTGTCTCTTGCGTTGGTCATGCCCAAGAAGTTTGTTGCTTCTCCCAAATAAGTTGTAGTGCGTAGTGAGGAGTACCTTGGTGTCTGAGTTTGGAGAGAGAAAGAAACAGAGAGAGAGAGAGAGAGAGAGAGAGAGAGAGAGAGAGAGAGAGAGAGAGAGAGAGAGAGAGAGAGAGAGAGAGAGAGAGAGAGAGAGAGAGAGAGAGAGAGAGAGA
>SZWC01010581.1:25068-37610 GCA_023375785.1 Penium margaritaceum | reverse complement strand
TCCGCCACCTCCCCCTCCTCCACCTCCACCCCCACCTCCACCTCCACCCCCACCTCCTTCGCCTCCTCCACCTCCTCCCCGTTCCACGCCACCTCCTCCGCCTCCTCTGCCTCTTCCTCCCTCTTGGGTGTTCTTTGATGGCGCCGCCAACACTCGTGGTCCTCGGGTGGGCGGGGCTGGGGCCGTACTTTTTGACCCCCAAGGCGTCGTTTTGCGTTGCGCATGGCTGCATATCGCGAGCCCGACCACCAACAATGAGGCAGAATATGTGGTGGTGCGCTTGGGGATCGGCCTGGCGAAAGAAGCGGGTTTGCAACACGTGCTCTTTGTGGGGGATTCTCAGTTGGTGGTCAACCAGCTTCGGGGCCGCTACAGCATTAAACTGGACCGCCTCCGTCTCCGCCGTGACGCGGCTTTGGAGGCCACGCGGGGCATCCAGAGGACCTCGTTCCATTGGGTCTCTCGCGAGAGGAACGCCGTCGTTGACCGACTGTCCAAAATGGGGTTGGCTCTGTCAGCGCCACAACAGGTTGTGGTGGAGGGTGTCCCTAAGGAGGTGCGCAGTTTGGGGGGGCCAGCCTTGCTGGACGCTGCAGACCTCATGCGAGGGGGTTTGGAGGGTGTCTTGGAGATTGGGGGAGCGGACGGACCAGTCCACGACTTCCTCCTCTGTACGGACTGGGAGTGTCTCGCGGATATGTGCTGGGAGCGGCTTGGTGGGATGGTAGCCGGCCAAGCGGGTGTCCACCACTCTTCTCTCATCTCGACACCTGAGGTTAAGCGGCACGTGTACGGGGAGTCGCGCCGGAGGGTTGCGGCTATCTTTGAGCGCTGCTTGTCTTGGGTGATCGGTTCGTCCCTTGACGCTGATGCCCTACGCGTACGTTGGTTTCCCCTCCTCCACCTTCAGGTCCTGCTGTGTCGGACGGTGACGTCGGAAGAGCAAGATCAGGTGTTTGGGGCGTGGGGAGGAGCGCCTTCGTCCCGAGCGCGAGATTATACTGGAGCATTGTCGAAGATTTGTGCAGGGTGACTGGGCGGGTCTTGTGGAGGAGGCGATGGAGTCCACAAGGGCCACATTTTGCTCTGCCCCTCCTGTGCGGCCCACAACTCGCCTTTCGCCGGCACAACGACTTGTAGCAGCAAAGGGGCAGTGGCGTCGTGCAGTTCGCATGGTGCACTGGGGTGCTCCAGGCCGAGGGGTGGAGATGCTCTTGGCGCGTCCTCCGGCTGCTGGTACAAAGAGCACTCGTCGGGATCTTTACGAGCGTCATCCTCCGTTGGCGTCCCCGTTGGCCCCTTGGATCACCCCCTTCGTGCCCCCAGATGGCCTTCTCCTCGACGCGGTCACGGAAGATCTAGTTGTGGAGGCCTTACGAGAGGCACCGCGGGGTCCTGGAGCCAGTCAAGGGGGTCTGACTTGCGACATGCTTTGCGACCTCATCCTTGACACCCCGGGTGGGCTGGAGTCTTTGACGGCTGTGGTTCATCTCATCTTTGCCGGGGTGTTACCGCGGGAGGCTGCCGCATTCTTGGGATGCAGTCGCCTGGTTCCCTTGCTCAAGGGGGAGAATGAGGAGGAGGGGGTTCGACCCATTGCCGTGGGTGAGGCATTGTTTTGGCTGGCTGGTCGGGTCTTGCTGCTGCGGGACAAGGTGAAGATCACGAAGGCGTTGCATCCTTTGCATTTCGGGGTGGGCGTGTCAGAAGGGGCGGCGCTGCTGGTGCAGGGGGTGCGGGCCATCTTGGCTGCACATCCCTCGTTCAAGCTTCTCCGCCTTGACATTCGTAACGCCTTCAACGAGATTGAGCACAACTGCGTGTTTGAGGCGGTGCGTGACAGGGATCTCGGCTCTTGGGTGCCTTTCTTATGACGGTTCTACACGTCCCCTGGGCAGCTGTTGTTTTCCGGGGTGAGAGCGCCGACCGTCTTGGAAAGCCAGTGCGGGGTGCGGCAAAGTAACCCGTTGGGGCCTGTTCTCTTCAACTTGGCCCTTTTGCCAGTCTTGGAGGCGGATGCGACAGAGTTGCTTAGCCAACAAGGGGTTGCGTTAGGGTACGTCGGAGCCTTCCAGGATGACACCACCATGTGCGCCGAGCCGGAGGCCTTGGCCAGGTGCTTCTCCTCCATGCTCCGTGTGGCCAGCGATCAGGGGTTTCAGGTTCAGCCGAAGAAGTGTCTCTTGTGGCGGTGGACGGGGGGGCGCTTCGAGGTGTGTTGGCAGGGATTCAATCGTGGAGGGGATAGAGCTGTTGGGCTGTCCCATTCGGTCTGCTGGCTTTTGGAGGGGATGGGGGGAGGAGTGGTTAAGTGAGCAGAACCGCGAGCTCCATCTGCTCCCGTGGCTAGAGGATCCGCAGGCGGCGGTGACGATGGCTGTGCATTGTACCCCGGGTGGACTTCCTTGTGTGCGCTCTGCCCCCTGACACCGACTGGTTGCGGGTGCTGCGAGGGTTCAAATCCGCAGTGTGGGTGTGCTCTCCTGGGCATCCTAGGGGTGGTGGAAGCCCAGTCGGATTCCCATGCTGGCGCTCTGCAGGGGTTGGCGGGGCTCTAGGCGCAGATGCCGTTTGACTCTGGGGGCATGGGTCTTTTTGCTGCGACTCCGAGGGTGCACCTCGCCTACGCGTGCTCTTCTGCGGCCTTACTCCAGTCTCTTCTTGACCTCTTCGGCCCCCACCTTCCTGCGGCTCGTGAGATGGAGTTGTTGTGTCCTCTTTGGGAGGATGCTGTGGAGAACCTGACTGCCTCCATTGTCGTGCGTTTGCCCCCGCTCAAGGTCCTTCGCCAGTGCGCTGGTCGGGGGTTGTACGAGCAGCTCAGCCCGTCCTTCTTCCATTACCTGCGTCTGCAGTGGTTGGAGGAGGTGGAGATGGTCGGGGCGGCGCTGTTCCTGGAGGTGTGTGAGGCTATGGTGCAGAGGTGCTGGGCGGTGGGGTCCCGTGGGGCAGCTCTCTGGCTTCAAGCCAGCCCATCGGGCCTTGGTGATCGTCTCTCCTTAGCCCCGGCCGACTTTCGGCTCCGCGCCCAGCTTTGGCTGGGTTTGCCACTGGGATATCTCTCCATCCATGGTGGCCATGGGCTTCTACCGGCAGAAGTCACGCGCCGTGCGGGGTCTGGGCCGATTATTCACGTCCACCATGCCATCCGTGACGAGTTGGCGGAGATCTGCCGGGAGCTCTCCCTCTGTGCGATGGTGGAGCCGGATGGCTTGTTGCCAGGGGGGCAATGGCCGGATGTCCTTGTGTTTGACTCGGTCCAGGGCATGGCGTGGGTGGTGGACGTCACCACGGTGGACGCCCAGTCAGACAAGGTGAAGGAGGAGGGGCAGGCTCTTCCTGCGGCGGAGGCCGCGAAGGAGAAGCATTACAAGGCCGCCCTTGTGCAGCTGCCGGGGTACCGATTGCACACGGTGGCTTGAAAGGCCTTTGGCGAACTTGGCCCGGATTATTGGCGCTTCATCCGTCGTTTGGCGGCGTTGTGCCTTGAGAGGGGTCGGGGCAGACGCAACGAGGCTGACCGGGGTGGTCGGCGCGGGCGGTGTTCTTGTTCGCGCAACGGCTCTCCGTTGCTGGGATTCGGCAGTAGTGTCTTGTGCTCCGCGACATCGGCTTGTGGTGTGGGGGACTGGACCTGGCGCTGGGCAGTGTCACGCCTTTAGTGCTGCCGCGACTGTGGCCCCGTGGCCCTGCTACGCTGTCTGGCCTCTGTTACACTGTGCCATTGGACGGCGAGGAGAGGCTCCTCAGTCCTTGACGCTTGTTTCCTTGCTTTTCTTCTCCTCCTTCTTGTGCCGTGGATGGTGGATTTTGCATGTTTTCATACCCCGATGATGTGCCGGTCAGGGGCGGCATTTGCATGTTCCTTCTCATTGATCAAGAATTATCTTAAAAAAAGATCAAAAGCCAAGCCTAGTAAGAGGAAAGAGATGGGTCTTCTGGTTGTTCCAAGCCAAGTCCACCAAAAAAGGGGGGCGTACTCTTTGGTGGAACCACACTGTCATTGAGTCTCAGTGACAGAAAGCTTCTGGTCCATGAAAGCCTCCACACCGGCAGTCTAGCCACATTGGTTGCTTTACTCAACGTGGTAAAAAAGAAGCATTTGTGAATGGATTTTATTGAACATGAAACCAACTCATGTACTGCTGAGATTAACAGGTCCTTAAAGTTCTTTATCAAACGTTTTGACATCATCAAATACGTCAGCACCTGGAAGTGGATGAACTTAGGAAGAAGTTGAGCTTGGCTTCACCAGTGTCTTGGGGAATTGGGAGGTGGAGCATCTCTTTTATGGCCTTGAAATCTCCCATGAACTTGGCTGCCTTCACCTTCCTGAAATCACTGCAGGGATTTTTTTTGGGTGCGCAAAGCAGACTTGTATCAAGGCTGTGTTCAAGTCTGCCCTCCCAGTCAAGTGGAAGGTATTCGTCGAAGATAAAATGAAGGGCAGGTTATAAGTAAGAAGCAGAACAAGAAGCATAGCATTCTATCTCTCATTGTTTTAGGAGTGAAAGACACCCTTTTATTGCCATTGCTGCCCACACTCTCGGGGTTAATGAGGCGGGCTGTGCCTCATGTTCGCTGGACAACTTCCCCTTGTATATATTGCCTTGCATCCTTGGTGGAATCATGTACATGTACATTACTCTCACTGGAGAATCTACAAGGCGACGCCAGGTTGATGTCATGGTTGATTAAGGTCTTCTGCAACTGCTAATGCCTTGTTCTGAATTTTGGTGAACATGATACCGCGGATGTTTATATTCAAGTTTATTTTAACCCACTAGATCTCTCTTTCTGAATGATCGGTCCTGTGCAAAAATCAGTCATTGTGTCATCAAGAACTTTGCCTGGACGCAACCTCCAGTAGAGCACCTGTGCTTTCTAGCTTCCAACGTATGTGCATGCATATGCTACATTTTTACATGAACATGAATCATGAGCAGCTGATATGATATCGCGATCGTTGGGATCTCCACTTATTGCATGCAAGACTGATGATATTGGCATTGAGAGTATGTATGTATTTCTCAAGACATTATGAGGCCATTTGAACTCTCCAGTCTCGTGCTCTTTGTAGTGGTTGTCTTGCAGTGCGGTCTCTCCAGTCCCTTTCTATCTATGTCCGCCAACTCAGTGTTTGGACATGGTACCAGAGCTGGACTCCCCTATGTCAACACCAAGGTCAAGGACATTCTCAACTTTTCATCTGTAGAATCAGTGTTCCCAGTCATTTCTCCTGACTCTGTATCTCCATGACCTCCTTTTCATGGTTGCCTGGAGGCTTCCAGTTTTGTTCCACTAGCTCATCACTTATATTTTCGTTTCCAACCATTCTTTCTGTTTGGGAAACCATAGAGTATGTTCTTGGTGCCATATTGCAGGGACCTATTCACATCTCAGTCCATTCCACATCATTCTTAGGTCCATCGACAAATGACCAGGCTCTCAGTTATATTCTGCCTTCAAAGCACCTTCAGAGTCATTGAACACCCGACCAGAGATAACCCTCCTTAACAAAACTTACCATCATTACATCTGCATTTTGTCTTTTTACTTCCTCATATTCACATCCATCGTTCATGTATTCAACCTCGTCATCATAATCATTCACTCTCAAATGCTCATGGGTTACCTCACATCACTTCCACATTTCTCATAATGATTTTCTCATTGGCAAAATCCTTGCTTCTCCCCTTTACCATCTTTGTATGGCCTTTTAACAACTTCATCACAAACATTTCCATCACAACAGCTTTAAAGTTCAACCACCTTACTACTACATGACCTTTTTACCTTTTACTCCTCTTTCATCTCGTCATCTTTATCTTGGTGCTAGGACATCCTCGTCGTTTGTGCTTGGTCATAAGCAAGAGAAATTTTTACACCAATTGACATTAACAGGTGTTAGAATAGCACGTGTTGAGTGTTTGTAAAGATCTCGAATTGAGGAATAATAGACAGTTTGCTCATTCATGATTTGCATGATGGATATGAGGGTGCCAGAAAGTGAAAAAAAATAGGTTGCTTGATAAAAATTCTCCGGTGTGACATTTTCATAGAGGATGTTTCACGTGTTCTAACACACTTTACGGAACTCAATTCGGAGTCCGTTTGAGTGAAATATGGATTTCCAAAGTTTGGAGATCATGAGTCGGGTTCAAGTGACGACCTGAGCACTTTGAGCTCAAAAGGAAGCAGGATTATTCGCCAGGACGGCTGAGAGCGGCCTTCAAGGAGAAAAGATGGCTGGAGGGCCTCCAGGAGACTTCAAGGAAGGACCACTATGATTATTTGTCGTGCAGGTTGTGGGAGACATAATTCTCATGCATGACAGGGTGACTGCCGCTCATCCCGCTAGGCTAGGAGTGTGCTAGAAGGTGAACTTTGACAGAGTGGATCTCAGTGCTCCCCTGGCCAAATGAGGCATATAAAGGCTTGTTAGAAAGCTGTGATGATTTACTTTCTCACACAAGAGTCGATTCAGACATTCCATTCATTGCAGACCTACATTCACTTCCGTATTTTCTGTTTGTGTAACCTGCAACTCCCTCTCACAAACAGTTGGTCCTGCCTAGGCGGCTCTTGGTGAGCCTGATCACCTCCCTGATGGGTGCCCCAGTTTCCAGCAGTGGTATCAGAGCTAGAACAAGGCTTTGTCTCATCCTTGAGGCATTCCTTGTACCCTGTTGTGTGAGAGAGTCGTTTGGGGGCTGAACGTTGCACTACCATGGCGACATCCGCTTCTGTGGTGGCCGGCGTCAACATCGCCAAGTTTGAAGGCAAGAACTTCTTCAACTGGAGCAACAACATGAAGATGGTGCTGATGGAGAAGGGTCTCTGGAGCCAGGTGGATGAGAAGGAGAAGGAACCAGNTTTGTCTCATCCTTGAGGCATTCCTTGTACCCTGTTGTGTGAGAGAGTCGTTTGGGGGCTGAACGTTGCACTACCATGGCGACATCCGCTTCTGTGGTGGCCGGCGTCAACATCGCCAAGTTTGAAGGCAAGAACTTCTTCAACTGGAGCAACAACATGAAGATGGTGCTGATGGAGAAGGGTCTCTGGAGCCAGGTGGATGAGAAGGAGAAGGAACCAGTAGAAAGCTCCCTCTCTCCTGGCGAGGCCCGTACCTACGACGAGAAGCGTGACCGCGCCCTCGCAATCATCTACCTCCACCTCGCTGAACGGCAGCAACTCCTTGTCCGTGGCATCCTCACACCAAAGGAGGTTTGGAGAAAGCTTGATTCCAATTATGCTTCCAAGTCAATCCTCATAAACATGCAGCTGCGTTGTCGCTTTCACACTGTGAAGATGGATGTGTCCGGATCCATGATTGACAACATCAACATGGTGAAGTCTCTCTCAGAACAGCTTGCTACGATTGAGGATCCTGTCAAGGAGTGAGTGCTCATGCTAACCATCCTCTCTGGCCTTCCTAGTAGCTACATTCCTCTCATTGTTGCCCAGCGCCAGCGTAGTGACAAGCTGTCCCTCAACGATGTGGAGGAGAGCCTGCTGTTTGAGGAGGAGCGGCGCAAGGGAGAGGAAGGCGGAAGCGTACTGGATGTCGCTCTCATCACCAACTTTGGTCATGGGGGCGGTGCTGCACCAACCAGGAGCAACAGCCGAGGAGGAAAGAAGAAGGGAACTGCCACTACTGGAAGAAGCCGGGCCATTGGGCGCGCGAATGCCGGAAGAAGAAGGCGGACCTTGCGGCTGGAGTGGGAGCGGGAAAGCAGTCTGACGCTTCTGCAAACGCAGCAGATGAGGAGAGTGGATTTGTGACAACTATCTGGGTCCTACACGTCTCCGACAACACCGCCTTGTTCTGGATTATCGACTCGGGAGCCACGCGGCACATGACCTGTCGTCGGGAGTGGTTCGTCGTCTACACCGCCATGGAGCCTCGTCGGGTGTACATGGGAGACAATCATGTACAAATAGCGGTTGGGGAGGGTGAGATTGTGGTTTGTGCTTCCGTTGAGGACAAGCACGTAGAACTTCGTGTGAAAGGGGTGCTCCATGTTCCGAGACTGGCAGCTAACCTCCTCTCTGTCTCATCTCTCATCTCCGAATGCATGCAGGTTCGCTTTGAGAAGGGTGGCTGCACCATCTCTGCCAGTGCATGCCGTGTTCTTGCAAAAGCGGAGGCAATCCGAGTGCCTCGCAAGCAAACAGAGGCCGCTGGAGGAGCTGGTGAACCTGTGCACTGTTCCATCACCAACAAAGTCGTCTGACCTCGAGCTTCTCTTCCTCACATTCAACGATGACCCAGCCACATTTGCTGAATCCATGCGCAGCGCCGAGGCGGCAGATTGGCGTGTCGCAATAGATGAGGAGTTTTCTGCGCTCATGAAGAACAGCACCTGGACTCTCGAGGACGCTCCACTTGGCAACCGGGTGATCGTGTGCCGGTGGATCTTCAGGTGCAAGCGTGGTGCGGATGGTAAGGTGCTCAAGTACAAAGCACAGCTGGTTGCAAAGGGGTATGCGCAAACTGGGGGGTTTGGATTAAAATGAGACATTTGTACCTGTCATAAAGTTCCCATCCATCCGAGCGATTATCGCTCTTGCTGCTGCTATGGACTGGGAGGTGCACCAAATGGATGTGACGTGTGCATTTCTGAATGGTGACCTTGAGGAGGATGTGTACATGGAGTAGCCAGAGGGGTATGTTGTAGAAGGGAAGGAGGGTTTGGTGTGCAAGCTTGTGAAGGCCCTCTACGGCCTGAAGCAAGCGCCGCGAGCATGGTACCACAAAATGGATGGGCAGTTGGCTGGCCTTGGCTTTATGCGCAGTGAAGCTGATCATGCAGTCTATGTGCGTACTCAAGAGGCAAGCCGGGTCATCATCTTGCTCTATGTTGATGATGTGCTCATTGCATCTGAATCCAAGTCTCTTTTGGACGATGTGAAGCATTTCCTTGCCAGGTTCGACATGAAAGACATGGGAGAGCTCAGTTACTACCTTGGCCTTCAGGTCAAACGCGACCGGCAGCAGCAGACTTTGGAGTTGTCGCAGAGCACGTACGTGAGCGACATCGTCAAGCACTTCAACATGGCAGGAGCACGCAAAGCAAAAACACCACTGGAAGTGGGAGCAAAGCTGAGCATGACGCAGACTCCCCACGGCATGCAAGAGAGCAGTCCCATGGAAGCAATGCCGTACTAAGAAGCAGTTGGAAGCCTCATGTATGCAGTAGTCGGCACGCACCTCGACATGCAGTGGGAGTGTGAAGCAAGTTTTGCACAAATCCAGGCGTGCCGCATTGGGAGGCCGTCAAGCGCGTGCTGCGCTACCACGACAGCTGTAGCAGCCTTTGCCTCACCTTCAATGGCAACAACAGCCCCATCCTCATTGGCTACAGTGACACAGATTGGGGAGGTGACCTGGACACAAGGAGTTCAACCTGTGTGTTTGTGTTTGTGCTTGGGGGAGGTGCAATCAGTTGGTGGAGCAAGAAGCAAGGGTGCGTCGCCCTCTCCTCCACCGAAGCAGAGTATATCGCCCTAGGTGAAGCAACAAAGGAAGCCGTGTGGCTGCGTGAGTTGCTGGCAAGCCTTGGACAGCAGCAGAACACAGCGACCACCATCTACTGTGACAACATGAGTGCCATTGCTCTGACCAAGAACACCGAGTTTCATGCCCGCACCAGGCACATCGACCTGCGGTACCACTTCATCCGCAAGCTCGTGGTGAAGCAGGTGGTACAGATCAAGTTCTGCCCTTCAAGCATGATACTGGCAGACTTCCTGACCAAGCCGCTGGCAACACACCGCTTTCAGCAGCTGAGGGGAAAGTGCAGACTTGTGTGATTTTTATTCCTGCGAAGTGGGAGAATGATGGATATGAGGGTGTCAGAAAGTGACAAAAAATAGGTTGCTCGATAAAAATCATCGGGCATGATAGTTGTATAGAGGATGTTTCACAGGTTCTAACACACTTTACGGAACTCAATTCAGAGTCCGTTTGAGTGAGATATGGATTTCCAAAGTTTGGAGATCATGAGTCGGGTTCAAGTGACGACCTGAGCACTTCGAGCTCAAAAGGCGGCAGGATTATTGGCCAGGACGGCTGAGAGCGGCCTTCCAGGAGAAAAGACGGCTGGAGGGCCTCCAAAAGACTTCAAGGAAGGACCACTCCATGATTATTTGCCGTGCAGGTCGTGGGAGACATAATTCCCATGCATGACAGGGTGACTGCCGCTCATTCCGCTAGGCTAGCAGTGTGCTAGAGGGTGAACTTTGACAGAGTGGATCTCAGTGCTCCCTTGGCCAAATGAGGCATATAAGGGCTTGTTAGAAAGCCGTGATGATGTACTTTCTCACTCCAGAGTCGATTAAGACTTTTGCATTCTCTGCAGACCTTAATTTTCGTCCGTATTTTCTGTCTGTGCAACCTACAACTCCCTCGCACAAACAGTTGGTCCTGCCTAGGCGGCTCTTGGCGAGCCTGATCACCTCCCTATGGGCTGCCCCAGTTTCCATCATTGCAAGAATTCAATCCTATGCACACAGTGAGAAGAACATATTGAGGCATAGTTGATGCCTCAAGTGTTGTTATTTGCAGCACGCATGACGCCTCACACCCACTATTTGATCAGAAAAGCCTTGCCAAGAAGTCAGAGGGAGCTTCAAGAAGCAGGTCCATGAAATGTTAGAACCATCAAGAAGTCAATGAAACATCATTCAATGGTTAGAAACTGTCTGCAGTACTTCTAGAGCCTTTTTCACGTTGGTCGAGCTTTCAGGTTGAAGCATAGACCCGTGCAACACTTATCCAAAATTCCCCTTAATGCTGGATCAAATTTCCAGGCATTGACCACATGGTGGGCCACCCTTCCAGAGTTCCAGGAATTGCATCTCATAATGGTGTACCCCCCCTCCCCCCACCCCTCCATTTAGTCCCAAGGTCTCAGCATGTGATCAGCGATAGTCAGTGGCAGCCTAAGTAATCTTCAATCAGATTATGGAAGCCTCAAAGGTTTTCTTGTTTCAATCCCAGCTTTTATACACTGTGACGTGGCCCTGTCAATGCCCTGCAGATATCATTCACGATGTATTGTGTGCCTCTTCCCACCTCAATGGGTTTTGTAGGTGGAATATCTCAACGAGAGAAATTCTCTCATGAGTCACATTTCTGCATCAGCGTATTGTCTTGGAAGGTAGGGGTGAATCATGATTTTTTTGGACAATAAACATCTTCTTGAGCAAGTGGACTGGAGAGGACTGGAAGAGGAGGCAGTGGAGTCCACCCACTCAGCATGCCACCCAGAACCACCCGCACAGCCAGCCACGCATCTCTCTTCCTCGGAATGAGAGGCATCAGATGAGCAGATTTTGAAGCAGGCTGTTTGCATCGTCCACAAAGGCTCTCTAGGTCAAGGCGTGCAGATGCTCTGCACTAGGCCCATTGCAACAGGGTCCAAGCTCGCAGGGAGTGCCATCTCCCAGCAACCGCCCCTCTTGCTTCGTGGGTAGAGTCTTTTGTTCCTCCAGATTGCTTGCAGCTGGAGACCATTACTGAGGGTATGGTAGTTGAGGCCTTGAGAGAGGCCCCTGTTTTGCTGGTTCTGTAGCACTTTACGGAACTCGATTCGGAGTCCGTTTGAGGGAGATATGGATTTTCAAGGTTTGGTGGAGATGGGTCCGGTTCAAGTGATGGCTCCTGCACTACCAACACCAATGACGGCCACAATTATTGGCCAAGGAGGTTTGGAGCGGCCTTCAGGGTAGAAAGGCGGCAGGAGGACCTTCAGGTAGCTTCAAGGAAGGTCCCCACCAAGATTATTGGTTGTGCACATGGCAGGGATGGTAATTCTCTTGTGTGAGAGTGTGACTGCCGCTCATCCCGCTAGGCTAGGAGTGTGCTAGAGGGTGAGCTTTGACAGAGTGGATCTCAGTGCTCCCTTAGCCAAATGAGGCATATAAGGGCTTGTTAGAAAGCTGTGATGATGTACTTTCTCAATCAAGAGTCGATTTAGGCATTCGCATTCTCTGCAAATCTACATTTGCTTCCGTAATTTCTGTCTGTGCAACCTGCAACCCCCTCTCACAAACAGTTGGTCCTACCAAGGCGGCTCTTAGTGAGCCTGATCACCTCCCTGAGGGCTGCCCCAGATTCCATCAGTGGTATCAGATCTAGAACAAGGCTTTGTCTCATCCTTGAGGCATTCCTTGCACCCTGTTGTGTGAGAGAGCCGTTTGTGGGCTGAACGTTTCACTACCATGGCGACATCCGCTTCTGTGGTGGCTGGCGTCAACATCGCCAAGTTCGAAGGCAAGAACTTCTTCAACTGGAGCAACAACATGAAGATGGTGCTGATGGAGAAGGGTCTTTGGAGCCAGGTGGATGAGAAGGAGAAGGAACCAGAAGAAAGCTCCCTATCCCCTGTCGAGGCCCGTACCTACCGCGAGAAGCGTGACCGCGCCCTCGCAACCATCTACCTCCACCTCGCCGAACGGCAGCAACTCCTCGTCCGTGGCATCCTCACGCCAAAGGAGGTTTGGAAAAAGCTTGAGTCTACTTATGCTTCCAAGTC